>CABHPQ010163017.1:0-40001 GCA_902168405.1 Peromyscus aztecus | reverse complement strand
CAGCCATTGGTTCACAGTTCATGTGTTTCCATTCGTTTGGCCACTCGTTCGGCTGTTTCTTTTCTTTTTAAGAGACAGTTTCTTCTGAAGTTGCCCAGGTTTGCATAGAAGTCACTCTGTATTCCAGGAAGACATTAAATTTCTGATCCTCCTTAGTCAACAAATAGTTGAAATTTCGAGCTTGCAATTCTTTATATTGTGGCACATTAATTCTTAAATCATCATGTTTGTAGATTCTGTTATTTTCTTTAATATGTCACTTGAAGAACTATTGAAAATAATTCTTGAGAAGTATTTAGCAAGTATATTCCTGTAGTCATTTTAAATGCATATTTTCACATTTAAGAATTTTTAACGATTAATGGATTAAATTGTTTTTAAGAGTTTTTTATGCTTAAATAGAAAAGATCTCTCAAATCACTAATACAAGCCTCTCTATTTTAAAGGGCATATAATTGTTTAATGTCACATTTAATAGTAAAATATGATTCAGTTTATGAAAAATGCATGATATATGTCTTGTTAGTATGGAGGTGCTGTGTAGATGGTATACATGCTCATTGGTATGGGTGTGCGCACATATATGATTTCACATATGGACACCAGAAGTGTATATCATACGTCTTTCCTTTATTGCTCTCTCCCTTTACTTGTGAGACGTGATCGCTAATAAAATGTGAAGTTCATTGATTCAATTAGACCGGCTAGCTAATGAGTCTCGGAGACCTTGGCCTCCCTGACATTCTTCTCTGCTGCTGTGCATCAGGTTCTGAGCATCTTAAATAATTTCGGATTTTTATGTGGGATCTGGAGATCTATACTCAGCTCCCCCTGTTTGTGCAGCTGTCAGTTTACCAGCTGGCCCATTCAGTTAGCCCTAAAAGATAAGATTCTTAACTACAATCCTATTTTTGATATAAGTAATGTTATTTAAATCAACCATTTGAAAATGGAATGGCATCAAGCTTTGAGATTCACATTCATGGAAAATATTTACGAAAGTCTGCTCTATTCTTAAAATCTAAGAGTGTGCTTCAATTTAGAACAAGTAGGTGAGGGAGAAGAACTATACCAGCAAGAATGTACCTCACCTTTCCACACTGAATCATCCCTGAAAATATATATCTTGTCTGTTGTATTGATTTGTTCAGATTAATCCCCTTTCCCTCTTATTGAATGTGCAACTAAACGAGTATGGAGCATGAAGATACTATAGTCCATGGGGTTTGTTAGAACCGAAATATCATTTTAAGCCTTAGAAATTTATTTCTCACTCTGTGGGAGACTGAAAATTCTAAGATCAAAGAAGCAGAAGGCTGAGCATCTAGTAAAGACTCATTTCTTCATTCATAAAAGGCTGTCGTCTTGCTGTCTGGACCACATGCGTTGGAAGGAACCAGGAAATCCTCTGTCATAGGAATATAAATCCTACTAATCAGATCTCCACCTCTGTTGTAATGCTTTAACATTCAATAATTAACATATAAATGCATCTTTATTTTCTTTACCTACTTTCATTTGTGGTAAACATTTCATAAGATTTTTTCTAAAATATAGGAAATACCTCTAACTGTAGGAAATTCCTCATTATTTTCTTATAAATGATTTCAAGGACATAATAAATGAACTCAAAGGGAGGGGGAATTAATTTCTCTTATGCTTAAACTGCTTCCAGTGCTTTATGCACCTTGGAATATTTGAAATTATTAGGTATTTATTGCCTTCACCTAAGTACCCAGGTTCCTGGCATCTAGAAATATAATGCTTCAGTGATAATATCACCATTCTTGGGGACTGCATGAGATGACAAAATGACTCGTATTTTTCTATGTTCAGAGCCAAACTTCATTTTTGTGTCAGTGCCAAATCAAGGAAAGCTCCATGGCATTGCTTATATCTGTGAGAAACACAACTCTGGTGGCATGTAGATGTAAGACCTCCCAAATTCTCTCTTTAATGATACAATTTTAGTCCTTGAAAGTTCCATGTATTTATACAACATATATTGATCCACAACATCGTATTCATCCACTACTAACTCACTCCCACTCCTCTGACTGTCCCACATCATATTCCTCCTAGCTTCACAACCTCTATTTAGTTTTTTTTTAAATGTTTTTGTTATTCTCTGCTGAGTAGTATTCCATTGTGTATATGTACCACATTTTATTTATCCATTCTTCAGTTAAAGGGCATCTAGGTTGTTTCCAGGTTCTGGCTATTACAAATAATGCTGATATGAACATAGCTGAGGAAGTGCCCTTGTGGTATGATTGAACATTCCTTGGGTATATGCCCAAGAGTGGTATGGCTGGATCTTGGGGGAGATTGATTCCCAATTTTCTAAGAAAGCGCCATATTGATTTCCAAAGTAGTTGTACAAGCTTACATTCCCACCAGCAGTGGAGGAGAATTTCCCTAGCTCCACATCCTCTCCAGCACAAGGTGTCTTCAGTGTTTTTGATCTTAGCCATTCTGACTGGCGTAAGGTGGTATCTCAGAGTTGTTTTGATTTGCATTTCCCTGATAATTAGGGATGTTGAGCAATTCCGTAAATGTCTTTCAGCCATTTGTGTTTCCTCTGTTGAGAATTCTCAGTTTAGTTCTATAGCCCATTTCTTAATTGGACTGTTGGGCATTTTGATGTCTAATTTCTTGAGTTCCTTATATATTCTGGATATTAGTCCTCTGTCAAATGTGGGGGTGGTGAAGAACTTTTCCCATTCTGTGGACTTTCACTTTGCCTTGTTGACCGTATCCTTTGCTCTACAAAAGCTATCATGAGGTTTGCAGGCAAATGGATGGATCTAGAAAAAAATCATCCTGAGTGAGGTAACCCAGACTCAGAAAGACAAACACGGTATGTACCCACTCATAGGAGGATACTAGTTGTGGAGCAAGGATGATTGGACGGCTACTCACAGCATCAGGGAGGCTACCTGGAAAACAGGGCCCCAAGAAAGACACGGGGATCACCCAATGACGGAGAAATGGATGAGATCTACATGAACAGTCTGGACGTGAGTGGGGGTAATGAAGGGTGAGGCTTGAGGGAAAGGGAGCTTGGGGGAGCAGGAGATCACAACTGGATCAAGAACAGAGAGGGAAAACAAGGAATGTTCATGGTAAATGAAGACCACATGAGAATAGGAAGAAGCAAAGTACTAGAGAGGCCCACAGAAATCCACAAAGATGCCCCCACAATAGACTTCTGGCAATGGTCAAGAAACAGCCTGAACTGACCTACTCTGGAGATAGGATGGCCAAACACCCTAATTGTCATGCTAGAAACCCCATCCAATGACTGAGGGAACTGGATGCAGAGATCCACGGCCAGGCCCCGGGTGGAGCTCCGGGAGTCCAATTGGCGAGAAAAAGGAGGGTTTATATGAGCGAGAATTGTTGAGACCAAGGTTGGATAAAGCACAGGGACAAATAGCCAAACGAATGGAAACACATGAACTATGAACCAATGGCTGAGGGGCCCCCAACTGGATCAGGCCCTCTGAATGGGTGAGACAGTTGATTGGCTTGATCTGTTTGGGAGGCATCCAGGCAGTGGGACCGGGTCCTGTGCTCAGTGCATGAATTGGCTGTTTGAAACCTGGGGCTTATGCAGGGTCGCTTGGCTTGGCCTGGGAGGAGGGGACTAGTCCTGCCTGGACTGAGTCTACCAGGTTGATCTCAATCCTCGGGGAGTCTTTGCCCTGGAGGAGATGGGAATGGAGGGTGGGATGGGGGGAAGGGGAGCGGGGCGGGAGGGGGGAGAACAAGGGAATCCGTGGCTGATATGTAAAATTAAATTATATTGTAAAATAAAATAAAATAAATTCAAAAAAAAGAAAAAATGTTTTTGTTATTAATAACCTCTTGGGACCAATTAGTGCTTACCATATGTAATTGGGGTGTGTGACTACCCACTAGGACATGAGCAACTCACCTGTAGCAACAACTCCCCAAAGAGAGTGACTCTCTCTCCTTCAGCATACATCAAGAGTGAAAGGAGAGAATGGAGATGGTATATTGTGTCAAGCATGGAGGAGCCTGGAAATGGGAAATTGAGGTGTTAGTGGAAGGCTTAACCAAAGTGAATGTGCATGTAAAAGCTATATGGAAAACTACGATCTTCTGACCCAAAGAAAAATTCAATTACCAGGGATAGTGAAGCACAGCTGACATGAAAGAAGGTGAGCAATATACTCAGGGATAAAAGTTTAAGTTTAGATGGAAGGATTAGGTAGAGGAGAATGTAAGGGGTATTATAACAAAAACTAAGGGTCATAAAGAAGTCATATAGAAATTTAATGGTTTGTAAGATAGTAAAAAATATAATACATGTTATCATTATAGGAAGTTTGAATAAATATACCTGCATAGATGGACAGTGATGCTCTCTGAAGACATAGGTCATCAAATAAAATTTTCAATGCTAGGCACTGGATACCACCCTATAAGTTTTTGGTCAGGAAGGTCCTATTGGCCCTGAAATCAGCCTAGACTATTGCCACTTCTATTGATTGCCCACGACCACTAGATAGTAAGACTTTATTGCTAAAGCCACTATTCACTTTGAATGGAGAAGACAGAGAAATCAACCTTGAATGGATCAGAAAACTTTCTCTTTGATGGCTAGCTTACAAACTGTCATCTGCATAGGGTGCTATGCAGCCTGCAGGGAAGAAGTCTTTACCTCTTACATGCAAACACTGTGATGCTTTCACTTTGAATGTAGGCCACAAAAGGACAGCTCAGTTGCTGGACTGCCTGCCTAGATTGCACAAAGCCCTTCATTTTCAGCTCCCAAATTGTGGGAAACCATGAGCAGAACATCCTTGTAGTCTTTTTACTCCAGAATCGGCAGCATAAGGATTAGAAGTTTCCTATTCCCAAGATCCATCCTTCAGTGTGTACGTATTGAGGGCAGCCTGAAATACATGAGACCCCTTTTCTAAGAAACTACTGTTTTAAAGAAATGAAGCTAGGATAGTGATGCCTAACTCAATTTCATATCAGAAAAATGAGAAAAAAAATGATGGTGCTCTAATTATGTTGGGGGGGAGATAAATACATAACAAGGATGGTGGAGCATAAAATAACAGTAAAGATGTTAGAAAATGTCATGAGGAATTTTACTGTCTACCAAAAAATACCCATAATGGACATAAGTTGGTGTATCACTATACATATATAGTTAAAGAAAAGTTTCCAACTGTGCTGATGATGAACCTTCCAAGAACCATTGACCATTGCACAAAAACCCAACATCCAGCATGAAAAGCCCTCTTTTGAGTAGTTTGTCGGGGTTGTACAAGAGACTCCCAAAACATTACAAGCCACTGCTATTGTCCTTGGTTGTCCCTCAAAGGTGAAAGTAAGTCCCTATAGTCGAAGATATCTTACATTTTAGAAGCAGGGCCCAGAGACCTTGAGTTGGAACTTACCTGAATTCTTCTTCCCTAAGGACTAGCTTTCTTACTACTAGAAGATGCCATTCAGGCTTGTATAGGAGGCAAGTAACCAACAGTCCTACCAAGATTCGACATCTATGAACCACACCAATTCCAACATGGCACAATAACCCTAACGGTGTGATAATGACACATACCTTAATGGCAACCAACACCTCTCCAGCTGGAATTAAGAAGAGGGAAGTCAAACCTGGTACTGGAACTCTAGCCAGCTACCTAGAGTGCTGAAATCAAGGATCTTGGAGGAGAACTTACAACTCCCACCTCACTAAACCAGTTTAATAGTCCCTAACTACATTCTAAATACTCGTCCTTATAACAAGATAAGTATAGTTCTGACCCTTCTTCAATGAAACTTCTCTTTGAAGCACACAAAAAACAGTTACAGAAAGCTACAACTCACTAAAACGTGGAGTTCTGGAGTCCAGTCCCAGCCCATACATCTACAAAACAACCCATGCACATAGGACTCAGGGAACATTGCCAAAGGGTGGCTGAAAGACCTTGAGATCCAGAGGATCAGGGAGCTTGCTGTGGGATTTGTCTCCTATTAATGTCTGCAACTATATCCATAAAATATCACCAACATGTTTACCTAAACATGAGCTGGACATGGACAATAGACACATTAACATGAATGGGAGCGGGGAGAGCCCAGAGGGCCTGAACCCTACACAAAGAACAACTAAGGAATTTGAAAGTGGAAGAAATAGATTTCCATAGGGAGGAGTACATCAATTATTTATCTAATACCAAAGAATCACTGAAAATATGCATACAAGGAACATTATGTGTACATATGTATATACCTATGAATTATATACATATACATATTTAACAATAATTAATTTAGGAAGAGGCTATGAATTTGAAAAAGAGCCAATTAGGGAGGTTTGGAGAAAGGAAAGGAAAGGAATAAATGGTATGATTATAATCTCAAAAACTAAAAGAAATAATTAAAAAAACAAAATCGAGGGTGCAGGAAATGCAAGCCATCATTAAAATGGAAACTTACTGCCCATATCCTTCCTAGAATCTTCTCTGAATAGTCATTCTTCACTTTATGTTCCCATTCCGTGCTTCTCTAAAAAATGAGGCTGAACTAATGGATGACTATATATCCTGTCTCAAATTCCCTATCGTTTTAAATGAACACTATGAACTCATGTCTAAATGAACTCTTAAGTCATTAAAAATAAAAGAAACTTTTCTTTAAAGGGAAAAATTTTCAGACTTGAAGATTTGGGCAAGGAAAGGCACACCATATCTATACTCAGTAGAATTATATGCTTTTTAAAGATAAAAGCAAATTGGACAGATAGCATCCAAAGAGAAGGCTAATTTCAGATATACATTTATTTATACTTTGTAAAAATAGCTCATCAGGCTTATTTATTTACTCTATGTCATTTTGAATATGACTTAAAATTTCATATTAAAATTTCAAAATACTGGCATTATGAATATATAAAATATATACATGTATATATATACATGTATATATATATGAATGTTTATATTATCAGATCCTAGACCAATTAAAACTAATCCACAATCATAGAAGTCACATCCCAATTCACCTGATATAGGTGTGGGAACTGACTTCCAAAAAATTATTTAGATGTTTTGAATAGAATAGAAAAGGATTGTATTGTGAATAGAGTATATTTATATGGATATATGATTTCAAAACTAATTGAATTATCAACTTCAAATGCATACACTTCACTACATTTATGCATGTCTAAATCAATTTTTTTAGAAATGTTTGTAATTGCAATAAAACCCACAGAAACAACTAACCTGGCTCACAGGAACTCACAGACTCTGAACCAACAACCAGGGAGTCTGCATGGGACAGACTTAGACCCTCCACATATATCTAATAGTTTTGTAGCTTGGTCTACTTGTGGGGCTCCTAATAATGGGAGCATGGGCTGCCCCTAATACTTGGTTGGCTCTTGGGAACCTGTTCCTCATACTGAATTGTCTTGCCAAACCTAAATACAAGGGGAGGTGATTATTCTTATAGCAACTTGATATGCAATGCTTTATTGATACCCAGGGGAGGCCTGCCTCTTTCTGAAGAGAAACCGAAGAGGAGCGGGTTGGTGGGGACAGAAGGGATGTAGGGGGAGGGAACTGGAGGAGAGGGAGGAGGGAAAACTGCAGCCTGGATGTAAAATTAATTCATTAAAACATAAAAATTAAATAAAAAATGAAATTCTTAAATACATATTTGGCAAAATAATCATGTGACTACTATAATGAAAGTAAAATGATTACTGAGAGAAATTAAGAAGGTTGTATTGAGTACATGTACCACATTTTAGTGTTGTTTTTGATATTTAGATATCAAATTGAGTCTAAATGCTTTATGAAAATGACAGAAATGTTAAAAAATGCAGTTGGAGTATTAATATCCTTATCTTAAAACCTATTATAGGACTTTCTGGTGGAAGAGAGTGAGACTGTTATTTCACATGGTGACGTCATTCTGAAAAAGTTAGGTGAATAAAGCCAGCAGAACAAAATAGAAACTGGAGAAAGGAAAACACGGGGCATCACTGCCAAGATATTCCAATGACAAACAGATTTAAGTTTAGAGAGGACCTCCGTGGGCAAAAGTGTTTGTGAAAGCAGGAAGGAACTAAGTTAATCCTTAGTGCCCCCGTGGTTACAGCTATTGGTGATTATAACCTGCGTGTTGTAGCTACAGACAGGTAGATCACCGGAGATTGCTGGACAGGCAGCCAGAGGAAACCATGGGCTGAAGGATCAGGGAGAAACCCTGGAAAAATAAGGTGAAAAGCCATGGAGGAAAACACCTGTTGTCCTTCTCTGGCCTCTCTTTGTGTGTGACAGGACCCAAGCATAATATACACATGTTGTCATACACCACACATACATAAATATACACAACACACTCATTCACAAACAGACAAATATTTTCATCAAGTGCATCTGAGAAGCTCCATAAATATAACACACAATAAATAGACTCAATCCATATACCTCTAGACATGCGTATCTCATGCAGTAAAGATGCGCGGTATAGCTCCATGTATGGTGAAATTTGAAAAAAAAAATCTAGAAGAAGACATAGACAATACCTTTCATTCTTGAGAATAGGCACATTTTATATATTGAAACATAAAAATCATTTCTAAAATAAGAATGTAAATTGAATTCACTAAACGTTTTCAAGGCTGCTCAGCAAACTCATCACCATTAACAAAATAAAACAACGAAATAGCTACTGAGAGAAATATTTGTGAAATACAATAGTGAGAGGATTTTTTTATGCAGTGTCTTCTTTGACTGTGATGCTAGGGATTGAAACTGGGCCTTTTCTTACGGTAGACATGTACCAAAATACACCCAGGCCCAAGATTTATTAAGGAATCTTATCAATGGGCAAAAAAACCACAAATAATCCAGTAACCATGGCCAGAGAACG
Source organism: Peromyscus aztecus (assembly GCA_902168405.1). Taxonomy (NCBI): domain Eukaryota; kingdom Metazoa; phylum Chordata; class Mammalia; order Rodentia; family Cricetidae; genus Peromyscus; species Peromyscus aztecus. The sequence goes on along the minus strand of CABHPQ010163017.1, from coordinate 31,073 downwards.
AAGATGAATGTTTAATATGTAAATGACTAGTAAGCATTTCAAAAGACTATGATCTGGAAAGAGGAAATTAAAAAGTCTGTGCACTTCGTAGGAATAAAACAGGATGATTGATAACATCAAGTCAAATTGTTGAAAAGGGCATAGAACCAGGGAGATCCCATATGTACATGTCCAGTAAAAGCATAAAGGGGCATTGCTGTGGGATGTTCTGTATGGCAAATGTGTTGCTAATGAAACACTGATTGGCCAGTGGCTAGGCAGGAAGTATAGGCGGGACTAACAGAGAGAATTAAAAGAACAGGAAGGCAGAGGGAGTCTCTGCCAGCCACTGCAAGGACAAGCAGCATGTGAAGATGCCGGTAAGCCACAAGCCATGTGGCAAGGTATAGACTTATAGAAATGGATTAATTTAAGATATAAGGACAGTTAGCAAGAAGCCTGCCACGGCCACACAGTTTGTAAGCAATATAATTCTCTGTGTTTACTTGGTTGGGTCTGAGCGGCTGTGGGACTGGCAGGTGAGAGAGATTTGTCCTGACTGTGGGCCAGGCAGGAAAACTTAAGCAACAGGGCATAGTTCCTTTGAAGAACACTGGCTGTTTTGTGGGAGGAATAAGTGCAATGTAAATGTATTAAGCAGGTTTGAGCACCAAGATATTTGGTTCAAAGAAATGTAAGATGCTAAAATGCCATGTAATATGTATAAGCACTGTGTAGTAATAGCTCAAACATTTGAAAAGTCCCCAAGTATCTATCATCCCAATTAATTAAATAGTCTTGGTATATACTCATATACAGGATTAATACTCATTAACTAAAGTGCTTCATAAGATGTGTTTATACATCTATGTGGCTCTATTCATATATATAGTATATATACATATACACACATATAAGTTAAAAATATATCAACCAACTATTTAAAGAAATTAAATTTTTTGTTTACCTATTAACTAAGCAGTAAAGCATATGAGAGATACTATCATTATACATTTAAACTATAATACATGAACCAGACCATGTACAACAATAAAATATACTCAATTCATGAAAATCCATTGAATCTGATGATGAATGAAAAATCTCAAAACATTTATACAATAACTTTAATATAGTTGTTTCTATATACAGCATCATACCACTCACTGTTAAGTAATGAGTTTTCAAAGGACTGAATCTTCTCAGATCACAGAGAAAACACACAGAGACATATATGTATATAAATAAATAAGCTGCTGAACTTTTGGAAAACTTCAAACCTGAAATTATGATGCTAATATCTGTAAACATGCTGGTCAGTTGGTGCAGGTCTAACTCTCAGTTCAAGGCCAGCCTGAGGTACATATGGAGCTCCTGATCCAGAAAGAAAAAAAGACAGATGGTGATAGAGAGCAATGTAGCTGGGTAGGCAGGTGGGCAGAAAAGAAGGCACAAGGCAGGGGGGCAAAGAAGGAGAGGAGAACGAAGAGAGAAGGAGGAAGAGAGCAGTGTGTTAAAATTATGAAGCAATGGGCTAGAACTCTAGCAATTTTAGAGAAATCGCTAACATCATTAAATACTTACATTATTTCATAATTGTTTAAACTCGAAGGGCATAAAAAGCCAAGAAAAACTGAATACATGTATTCAAGGAAGGAAGGAATACATTAAAAACAGAACCTGAAGAGTTAGATAACATAGAACATATAGAAAAAAATGAAACAATATTGCTTTAATAAAGACAAATGCAAATATAAGTTCTTGGAATCCTGAATTCCTAATGGTTTTCACACTTATTTAATTTTGGGGGGAAGAAAGGAGCATAGGCACACTATTGTGAGCCTCTGGAGGGCCTTGGGCAATTTATAGAAGCCTTTTCTCTTTCCACTGCGTGGTTTTCAGGGACCTAATGTCACGTCATCAGCTTTGTCATAAAGGGCCCCATTCACTGAGACATATTACTAGTCCCAAATTTCTAAAAATTCAGTGAAAATAATCTACTATGTCATATAATGTATAACCATGAATATGTATGGTCTCTCAATGCTTTGGTTTCAGCTTTGTTTTTTTTTTTTTTTTACAGTTTTATTTGTATATGTGCTACTTTTACAGCCATATGATACAAAGGGGCATTCGGCCAATGACAGAACTACAACGCAGGGCAAAGTCCCATAAGATCATTCTCAAGTGATGTCACACTCATCTCTGTGTCAGTCACAGCAAGAGAAACCCCAAAACAGCATTCATAGGAAAAGTCATGACTATTATCATAACTGTATATAAAATATTACATTTAGAGGTATATTAATTATCCAGTTACCTACATTTACAAATAGGTTAATATATTATTAAGCTTCATACCCACAACTCTCCCCAGCACAGCTTTTTAAATATAGTCATCATATTGACTTCTAAAATTACACATTAATTTGCTTAATTTTTATTTTTATAAAAACTTATATAATCTATGTACATAGCTTTCTATTTAGTACAATTTTTATAACTGATCCATTTCATAATAAGCAGTAATGGTTTAAATCATTTCTTTATTTAAATGGCAATGTGTATGTCTTCTATTTCCTATGGTATAATGGACTTTCTTCCAATTTAATGTTATTTTACAGAGCAAAGCAGTAAGTAATCTCTGGACATAAAGTACAATAGCCCAATCAGATATTTTAAGGCATCCATCTGAATATATCCTGAAAAATGTTACTGTTATGGGACTCAAAAGTGACTGACATTGGAATGGGAGGGTTTCTCTAACTACTACACATTAAAAGAAACATATCCTAGGACTTGAAGTTCAGCAGCATGGATAAGCAATACAAAAACAGAAAACAAACAATAAGAACAAAGTGGAATTTAATCTTTACAAGTTCAGAACATGAGTAATACAAATGCAGAGAGGCTGAAAGAAATTCCTCATGCTTTCTCAATTCCATAAACCTCCTGGGAGGAAGATTCTTGTAGTTTACCACCATATCCCCCCCTGTTGAGTTGAAGACGTTATGCAGAAAATTCTTCAAGACTAACCATGAAGAAATAGGTGGGGTGAAAATCAAAACCTTCCAGTGCTTCATGAGCCTATGTTTGGTTTGAGTCTTGCCGTTTAAGGTTTGCTTCTTTCAGAGTATCACACTTTCAACATAGGACCTTAGCTAAGACACATAATAAGTCCATTTGCTTACATAACTGTATGTGGTTCTGGTTGACATTTCTCTAGGCATGGACATGCAGGCTCATGGTTTATGCATGTTGAACTGAATGATACGTAGGAAATAACCATTCTCTAATGCAAACATACTACATTGTAAACTTCAGCACTACAGGAGTCGTGACTGATGATCGATGAACTCAGGTGATAAGTCTCCCTCAGTTTGAATTTTGACATTTCCCTAAAAAGGAACTGTACAAAATTTTAAGTAGGAGGAATTTTAAAATGGTAGAAATAGAAGTGTTAACTGTCAAATTTTACAAGAAAAACTATAAAGCACAAAAAGCTGGTCTTAACTAAGGAGAATTATAGAATTAGTCAGTGGTGAGGAAGCAACTCTATAAGATTCAAATAAGAAGAATGAGGGTTCCACTGGTTGGGATTCAGCCTGAACTGGTTCTGATTCAGCCTGAACACTACACTGATAATTTGTTGGAGTTCTGACTTTTTGTTTGTGTGCTTGCTGGCTTTTCTGATATTTTTCTTTGGTTGGATTTGATTTTACTCGTCTCCATGTTTTATTCCCCCGTAGCCTAGGTTGGCCTCACACTCACTCCGTAGCTTAGGTTGGTCTTCAACTTACAACAGTTCTCCTACCTCAGTCTCCCAAGTGATGATATTGCACACATCACCACCACATCTGGGTAAGAGTTCTGCATCATAAAACTTCTCTCTTTTTTTTCTGAATAAAAGTGTAGATTTCCATCTGAACAACCTAACTTTGCTAGTTGGACTTTCTGGAGTATTCCTTGGCATTGGAAGGACTGAACAGTGACAATGAAAACTGTACAAAACTATCCATCTTTGAAAATGTAGAGTTCCATGAAGAGTAATCGGTGAATGAGTGGGACTTCTTTGGGGTTTTCACCTCCATGATTAATGTGTTTCTGCAGTTAAAACACAAATGTTTGACAAGGAATTCAGAACATGCTCGAAGTATATAGAGAGTGTACAGAGTTCTCCAAAACCTTATGATTGATCTGAATGAAGGCATGAAACATTGCACATTGCTGTATAGCATGCTTTCATTTCTTGTTACACATTTGAGGACTATGTTTATGAATTCATTTTAGGGTAATGAAAGGTATAATATGTATATAACTTCTGAATTGAGGCCATTTTTCCTGAAATATCTATCTATCATTTACTACTTCTGTAACAAGCTATGATAAATAATTGCTATTTATATCTGAGATAACAAAATGTGGGATCACTTTATTTTTCTGTAATGAGACAAACAATAATGTGACCGTCAGTTGTCTCACAAGCTTTGCTTCAGTGATAACACTTCAGTAGCAGGGTTTGTTAAGAACTTAAAGTGTCCGTATTCTATAATAGACTTACCCTATAAGAAAACGTTATTCTTATTAGATATACTCTTTGCCCATAACACTCTTGCTGCTTGGAGATTCTACTATTACTACACACTTAAGATGTTACCGAATGCTTTCATATGTTTACTTATGTCATAAAAATCACAATAAAGATACATTCTGCCATAATAGCATTACGGTAAAACATTCTTTTTGCCAGGCAGTATGAATAATTTCCAGATGCCATTATGTGATTAAGCAGTGAGGTACAACAGGTTCTATTGCCTTGTGAAGTTCTGTAATAGGTGTTGAAATTGCCTCTCAACATCACACCCGGGAGTATCTCTTTGAGATTTTTTTACATGATAATTTCACAGGGTTGTAAAAAAAGAATAAATGAAGTCATTAAAAAACATTTTTCTTAGGTAAATGTAAATGCTTTCTATCAGCCAGCGTGCAGTCATTAAAGTCTAATGCATTTCAAGAAAAATATTTCATATAGAATATTTTACCTTTTTTTTTTAAAAAAAAAACTGGGAACTCAAAATTTGTTACATTTGACCTATTTAAATTTAGTTCCTATCATGAAAAATAATGGGAGCAATTACCTTCTCCTCAATTTCCAAGGTGACAGTTTATCAATCATATAGTGAGTGCCTGAGTTTCTTCATAATGTGTTTGATGATGGCTTTCCCATTTCTCCCATCCTCAGATTGCCTCCTATGCTGTGTGAAATCTGGCATGCTCTCTTAGGTGAAAGTGAGACTTCCCTCACCCCAGTGAATGTGGAATTTTGCCACAGAGAGAAACTACCACAGGGCAAAAGGGCTTAAGAGTATATGAATGGAAGCTAGCCCCCATACCCCAAGCAGCACAAAAGTACCAAAACCAACGGTTTTAGCTTCATTACTCATATAATGCGACTAATAATGTCATCATTGCATATTAGTGAAATGGCCGAGACCTATGTCAACTCTAATAAATATTTTCTGAATCACCCTGGATTCAGAGCAAAATAATCTGTTGACCTCTCAAGTCAGCAAAATTTCAGTACCAATATTATTGTCTGTTCCCAGAGAAACTAACCTTGGGATAAGTGTAGTCAAAAACAAATACCTTCCTTGCAGTATGTAAGAGGCAGCAGCAGCAGAAAGAGACATTTAACATAGAAGGCAATCCACTCAACAAGCTGTGCTCTTTCGAGCCTTCTGCCGTGATGGGTGACTGAAGTTTTGCATCTTGATCAAAAGCTAGGAGGCATTTTACAGTATACTCAGAAATATCCCTAACTAAGGGAAGGAGACTGGAGAATAATACAGTAATACAGAGAGTCATTAAGTAATGCTGCTAAACCAGGATAGTAGATGCCAATCCGTCTCTAGTCTGGAGAGCACAGACAGAGGGTGCACCTCTCTATTTCCAGAACAAAGCTCTGAAATACAGGTACAAAGAGCAGCATGTGTGAGTTGCTTGAGTGCATGGATGATACAAGACTGAATGTAAACAGGTTCTGCCACTATTTTCTGTATCCGCCAAAAAAATTGTAGCATTCCTGCCCCTCACATTATTTTCTATTGTTCCTTTTAATCGTTTTGATAATCTTGTTGCTATACATTCAACTAAAATACTGAATGATTGTCATCCATGGTGGCTGAAAGATCTCTGAGAACATGAATATATTATCAATGGTCTACTTCTTTCCAGTGCTGTTTGTCAGCTTTGTATTGTCCAATTGGTCCTTAAAATATGGGCTTGATTGACGTTATACAGCAAGAATCCCTATATTTAACCATATGTAGCTCTCTCTCTCTTGAACTTCAAGCCATCCACCAACTCTTTTTGTAGCTCTAATTCTAAGTGATAATATTTGAATAAAATAAAAACAACCTACTTCATGCTAAGTAGTTCATTATGATGTTTTGGATATGGATTGTCTCAATTAATTTTCACAACATCCCTAGTAGTCAGATACTCTTCTGTTAGAATTTAACAAGTGAGGAAAGGAGATTGGGTATTTTAGATAGCTTGTTTAAAATTAGCTAATGTGTGGTGAAGTGTAGACCTTAGTTAGGGATTCAGGTTCTAAATTCCCTGCACCCTTCAGTTCATTTGGAAATAGAAAGATGCTAGTTTATATTTAATGCACAGATTTTATGGTACTTATTCAGCCAACTGTGGTGCTGTTTTTCAAGGATGCATTTGTAGTTAGTCTATTAAATAAAGAAGCTGTAACTTTTGAGCATGGTTCAAAGCCATTGTCCTCAAGAAACTTCCATTCAGAGACACTTCTACTAGAGTTATGAGATGTCCCAAGTGGTTTGTTCAGGCCTACCCTGATGGTGTTCTGCAGTCTATTCTACTAAAAGTCAACTGTGGGTAGACATTAGTGCCATCTCCAAAATACTTCACAGCAGTAGCTAAGTTAGTGGGGACCAGGTAATTACAGAGAGCGCAGCTTAGCCAATCAGACATATACAAAAACAATGGGCACAATACTGGGGATGAAAATGTGTGAGCTCAGCCGGGTGGTGGTGGCGCACGCCTTTAATCCCAGCACTCGGGAGGCAGAGCCAGGCGGATCTCTGTGATTTCGAGGCCAACCTGGGCTACCAAGTGAGCTCCAGGAAAGGCGCAAAGCTACACAGAGAAACCCTGTCTCGAAAAACCAAAAAAAGAAAAAAAAAAGAAAAGAAAATGTGTGATCTCCCTAAATGATCTATATCTAAAACTCCAGATACAATTGTTTTACTAATATAGATATCCTAGCTCCTGCATCCCTATCACCCCAGTCCTAATTAGAGTCTCGTATGGGGAAAAAACTGAACATCTTATTCATTCCTTATACACATTTCCATGTAGCTTTAACTAATTTTCATATTCAAAGTCTCATGTATAGAATAACACATATATTTAATGTTTGTGCAAGGCTAAAATACACATTTATTTACTCATTTCATCTTTCTAATGAAATTATTATGTTTTGTAATATAGTTTTAGAATGTCTGGACTGGCAAATTGTCTCAGTGAATAAAAGCTCTTTCCACCAAGCATTGTGACCAGAATTCAGTCCCTCTTGGTAGAAGGAGAATACACTCAGGTTGTCTATGACCTCTATGGGTGTGCTATGGTGGCCTTTCTCCCCCATACTTCTCTCATACACACACAAATAAACATAAATATTGTTTTAAAGAATAAAACTATCTGCCTATGATATATATATATATATCACATGTATATATGTGATATATACATCATATATGTGTGTCATATGTATATATCATGTATTGCTATTTTGACCCGTTATGACAAATAGGTCTTTAATTAAAAAATAGAATGCAGAAAATGCAATTAATTTCCTGACTTAAAATTCATGGATATTTTCAATAGGATATATAAAAACAAATTAACATTTCTCTATACACTGTAAGATTTTCCCAGTTACCTATTGAGCTCTGTATTTTTGAGATTTTATTTTATATACAGAGAAGATGAAAGACAGTATATCACATACTGAATGAATGTTAATTCAATATTTTAAAGTCTTCTGTTAAATTACTAATGTTTTGTCCATTTTTTTATTCTTCTCTCATATATTACATCCCGACCACAGTTTTCCCTCCCTCCTCTCCTCCCATTCCCCCACCTGTAGCAGGGATCTTATCAGGTCTTATTAATAAAATCAAACTTAAGGCCAGTTATTGGGGTGAACACTGGAAGGTCAGAGAGACAGAACAAGCCACAGCTAACCTCACTTGGCCAACTTCTCAGCTGGTCTTGTTTCCTCAGACTGGAAGCCTCTGAGTCCTCATCCCAATGGCTCTCAGCTGAACTGCTGCTCGAAAGCCTGAAAGCTTAACCAGCCAAAAGCTTCTAGTTTCTGGTCCTCACGCCTTATATACCTTTCTGCTTTCTACCATCACTCCCTGGGATTAAAGGCTCGCTTTCTGGGATTAAAGGTGTGAGTCACCATGCTTGGCTGTATCCTTGAACAGATGGATTTCTGCCTCTGGAATGCTAGGATTAAAGGCGTGTGCTACCACTGCCTATCCTAAATATCTAGTGGCTTTTCTGTTTTCTGACCCCAGATAAGTTTATTAAGGTACACAATATTTTGGGGAACACAATACCACCACACCCACCACCTCCCCTCTGTTTCCCTTCAGAAAAGAGCAGTCATCCCAGGGTTATGAACTGAACATGGCATAAAAAGCTACAATAAGACTCGGTACACACCCTCCAATCAATGCTGGATGAGGTAACATAGTAGGAGGAAAAATGATCCCAAGAGTAGGGGAAAGAGTCAGAGATACGTCTACTCCCGTTGTTAGGAATCTCACAAGAACAGCAAGCTACATAGCCATAACATGTACACAGAGGACCTAGCTCAGACCTATGCAGGCTCTGTGATTACTGCTTCAGTCTCTGCAAGCCCCGGTGACCCCTGCTTAGTTGATTCTGTGGTCTGTTTTCTCTTGGTGCCCTTGACCCCTCTGCTCCTACAATCCTTCTGTGGGGCCTCCCCAGCTCTGCCTAATGTTTGGCTGTGGGTTTCTGCATCTGCTATCAGTTTCAGGATGACATTTGGGCTAGGCATCACAATCTGTGAATAGAGCAGAATAGCATTAGGAAACATTCAATTGATGTTTTTTTTTAGGTTACTTTTGTTTTGTTTGCCAGTCGTGTTTGGTTCTCTCCTAGGTTTCTGAGCTATGCAGCCTCCTGTTCCTGGACATCTGGGCATTACCAGGCATGGGCTCCCTCTAGTGGTCCAGGACTCAAATTGGACCAGTCATTGGTTGGCCACTCCCACAAGTTCTGTGCCACCATTACCCCAGCACATTTTACAGTCAAAGGTTATGTGATTGGGTTGGTGTCCCAGTTCCACCACTGAAAGCCTTGCCTAATTATAAAAGGTGGCCAGTTCAGGCTCCTTATCTCCCATTACTAGGAGTCTTTGCTAGGGTCACCTTTGTAGATCAGGCAGTTTCCAGTGCACTAGGTTTCCACATCGTCCCCGAAATGACCCCCAGTTCCAGTTTCCTCTCCTAGTACTGTCTTCCTCCACCATTACTCGCCCTCCCTGCTTGATCCCTCCTCTTCCCATCCCCACCCACTCCCAGTTCACTAGCAAAATCTATTCTGTTTCCCCTTCCCAGGGAGACCCATGCTTCCTTTCCCTTTTGAGCCCTCCTTGTTACTTAGCCTCTCTGGGCCTGTGGACTGAAGTATGATTATCCTTTATTTAACAGCTAATATCCACTTCTAAGTGAGTACATATCATGTTTAGCTTTCTGAGTTTGGTTTGCCTCACTCAGGATGAGTTTTTTAAAGACTCATTGACTGAGAACTTGTGGTCAGACATTACATGTATAAAGTCTTATATGAATTTTTTTCATAGAGCTGTCAAGCTCATTTTTATATGCTCCAAGGTATCCTCTATTACTTTCATAAAGTGAAAGTGCTGTAAATGAGTGTTTATGCACCTTTGGCCAAAATGAAAAGATGTTTGGTATACACGTATTTTAAAAGTTGGAATTGTATATGGTATTTATATAGATCTACTATAGAGCTTTACACACACACACACACACACACACACACACACACACACACACACACACAGACATATACACACAATTCCAGAACATTTTAACAGCAAGGCAGTTAGAGTTTATTTATAGCAAAAGACCAATCAATGGAAGGATAAGGTTGGGCAAACCACAGCTTCATATGTAACAAATGGCTGGGGGATTTCAATTAAGAGATGCAATACCATCAAGTGGTTCCTATCTATAAGCTGTGAAATTTTAGCATGATTTATCTTTCTCTGCTTCCAGGAGCTACAAATAGAATAACAGGTGATAGTGTGACAAGATGAACCGTGGGGCTGGTTCTGTGCAGTGGCTTGTTCCCAGTCTGACATATTGAATGAAGAAAAACAAAAGGCCCCAAGGAGAAAGCAGACATTTGATCGCTTTTAACATAAAACTGTCATTTACTATTTGGAGCTGAGAAATAAAAAGTGGTGGCTGAACTGCTGTAGCAACTCAAAAAATGTCCCTGTCTCATATTTCTAGAAAGGGAATAAAAATGAGTAAAAATAAGTTGTTAAGAAAGAAGTTACTGAAATAAAGAACTGGCTACAAATCAGACTTATAATGTAATCTACATTTTTTTTCCTTTGAGAAATCTTAGTAACATTTTTTTTAAAAAAAGCATGAAACATACATCAGCAAATCTAAGTCAAACTTACTTATTAATTAAGGAAATATTACTTGGAGATTCAAAAGTCACCTGAGGGATATATATTAGTCACTGTTCTTTAAAGGAACAGATCTGATCAAATCAGTCTATGTTAAAGGGGAATTCATCAGATTTGTTTACAGATCTCTGCATGAGTAGTCCAACAGTGACTATCAGACACTGCAGAGGATGGAAATCTTGTAAGTACAGGACCAGCTTCAGAGGCCTGCAGGACTCCTGGAGAGCAACTGGTCTTTGCCTACATTGGAAGTCTGAAGAAGTTGCTCCTAAGATCAGCGCAGGAATGAACCACAACATGACAGATAAACATGCCGGTGAGAGTGAAGACAAGCCAGAACAAAGGAGATATTTTCTTCTTCCATAGCCTTTAAAATTATTCTAATTTTAATTTTTTGAAAATAAAGTGTAATTACATCATTTATCTCCTTCCTTTCCCTCCCTGAAACCTTGCCCAGGTACCATCCCTGTCAATTCCTTTCTCAAATTCATGTCCTCTATTTCCTTAACACACCCTTTGATCTGAGTCTATCTGCTTCACATAATGGGATAAAGAAAATCTTTCACAGGGATGCTCAGAGATTTGTGCTTTAGTTGATTCTAGATCCAGTCAAGTGGACAACCAACATCAGCTATCAGAGATCACATTCACCTCTTTTGGAGGATATTTGTTTATTTACTTCCATTTTTAAAATCTTGCTAAGAGATTCATAGGTTTAATTTCTCCATCATGTTGAAGTCCCCATAACACTGTATTATCCACAAGACACAGAATTATCACTGTCTACCAAATTCTCCACCACCTGTAGCTTATCACTCTGTGGTCCAACATTTAATTATATTCTGAGGTAAGGGAGTGTTATGAGTAGACTTTTATTCCATGCAAGGCTGGCTAATATTTTTTCTGTGAGACATTCTTTTCTCAAGATCAAAATCACTGAGAAATGTCCCATGTTCTGCCTCTCTACTACTGTATATTCAATGGGATATTTGAACAATTTTGCAATCCTGTAACCAATACTATTTCATTTTTACTTACTTAAAATAAGGAAAATTTGTAGTGTTACTATAACTGTTTAACTTTGCAAGATCTAGAATGTCAATCAAGGCTCATCCATGTCATCAACAGCAATTGAAGCAAGGAATGCAAGTTACTCTACCATCCCAAAGATAAATACAAAGTCCATCCTCCTGTGAACACATGCTCTTCCTTGTGTGTCTATCGTATGTAAAGTCACTACAGTTCATTCCATTATTTCACCCAGCCTTCGGCAAAATATGCACTTTCAGGGGAATAAATAACAAGTTTACTGAGTCCTGTTTTAAAACAGTTGTTGATTTCTCTCCCTTACCTCATACATTTGATCAATTAACAACTTCTGGTCTGGCTCGGTGGCATGTGCTTTTAATTACAAGACTGGGAGGCTGAGGTAGAGATGGATAGAGACATTGAGGCCAGCATTAGTTACATAGCAAGTTCTGGGTCAGCCAAAGTCACATAGTGAGAACATGTATTAAAACACAGAAACAAAAGCAAGTCCCATTAATCTACCAATGTAATTCACACATTGTATCAAACCTGTTTTTCCTCCATCCCCAAAGCTATTATTATTCAATTCTCTCCAGCCTCTGCCCTTGATTTTTGTAATTCTATTTTTTTTCCTATCTCTTCCTGATAGCAGCTGCTGAGTTGGTAATTTTGGACATCAACACAGTTATAGCTACTTAGAATCCTTCTCTGCCTTTACCTGGCTCTGACACTATACAGGTTCTCAGTTCATTAACCTCCACCATTTTCAGGCATACCTCATTCACATTTTCAGCTCATCAACCTCCATCCTCAGTTATATACCACCCAAGTGTAACATGGTGTACAAGTTTCTTGACTTCACACATTTCATTTTCTTAGTCTGTAAGACAATAAAATCATACAAGACATGGCAAATTTATAAAATGAAATAGAAAATGAACAATAAAATGGAGGTAAGTGATGTCCATAATTACCATGGATATTATAATGAGAGAGTAATTAAACTGTTCCAAGCTCCAAGATGGAAAATATAGGACAAAATGCTGCCAAACGAAGTATAGAGACTGAAGGATTTAGAGAGATGATTCATCTCTTAGGAGGGAGATATTAGGACAAATGCTACCTTTATTGTACAATATTTAAGAATCAAGAACATAGATTAAAACTGTGAGAAAAAATAGAAGAAAGAAAACCTTTGCCTATAAAAGTAGATTCAGACCTAGAGAGAAAGCATATATAACTTTTGGAATTTCGTTTTATCTTAATTATCAAAGATTTCGTAGTACCATCTTACATTTTATAATGTGCATATGTGTTTAAATTTCACTATAAAGGTTCAACATACAAAAAAAGGAGCTTCTATTTGTAAGCCCCTGGAGGAAAGCATGCAAGTGTCCAGGCCCTTCCCCTGAGTCCCCCAACTGCCAGGCTCTGCCTACAGAACACTTTAACAGCCATAACCCTCCAGATGCAGCCCCTCCAGATACAGAAGGCCAAGTTCCACCCAGATACAGAGTACAAAGCCCAAGAACAGGACTTGGAAACCCACTAATCTCCACCTTGGAAAACTCTCAACCCTCCAAACCCCGATAGCAACCCTGTATTCTGCTCAGTTCTCTGCTGCTTCTAGCCCAAGCAGAGGCAGCCACCCTCCTGGGTCTTTCTCATCCCAATATATCTTTTGTGTGAAGTTCATTGTGTGGTGTGACTTTGTGGTATTCCTTGGCTCCCAACTGCCAGGATACCTTTCCTGTCATCCAAGCTCTAACACTTGCATTGGAGAAACCTTCCCCTAGGGAAGAGCCATAACACTTGCACTGGGGAAGCCTTCCCCTGGGGGAGATCCTTAACACTTGCTTTGGGGAAGTCTTCCCCTGAGGAAGAGCCCTAAAGCTTGCATTGGAGAAGCTTTTCCCCTCAGTGCTGTGACAACTTAACTCTAGAGTAAGTGCCAGCAGGAGCCTATTGAACTATCACCCATTAAAGTGAAGCTAAGTTTTTCGTACTCAAGAAAGCCCAACAAAAACCATGAGATCAGGCATTTATAACAATACGTAATGGTGACACTGGTATGAGGTCATTACTAAGTGATTTCAGAAAATGGTATAAATATTGGAAATCAAATATAGAAATCATTAAAAGCATATTCATAAAATCCCAGAGAAATCAGGAAAAAAGATAAATATCAATATAATTAGACTGTTACATACAAAATCAGTAAAGGGTATCTCGGACTTTTAAAATGGCAACAATGTATACAATTGTGCATCTAAGATGCCATGTAGAGCAACCTTGACAGGATAAGCCATGTACATGTATCTATACCATTTCATCCTATATATAAAGAATTTTAATGTTTAAATAGACTTCTTGGTTAATCAGGGAACAGAACATGAGATACAAGAGTCTGAGAATAGTGGAATGGCGGTTGTTGGAATACAGTCATAGAATGGAATCGCATGAGGAGAATCTGAGTGATTGTAAGAAAACTCCAAGAAACCAAGACAAGAGTCTTATACCTCAGGTTCTTCAAAACTGCAGAATTGTCCTTGGAATGTGCTTTTGTGCTCCTCCCAGATACAGCACATAGGAGTGAGTTTACTTCGCAGTATTTATCACACCTGGCTGCTGTTATTTGTTTATATGTCTCTTTGGAAACACATGTTTCGCCCTTGCACATGCGACTTGTCCTTGTGATTGTACACTTTACTCTCTTGACTCTTCTTAACTGAGAGTATAAATTATCTGATGCTCGGAATAAGGTTGTTTATTGCATGAGACTTTAGATCTGCCTCATTTATTGATTGGCTCCATTCTCTCAGGTCCCACCGCCTCAAGAGAGTCAAACAGGGGATATGTTGATTGCACAGAAGAGATATTTCTTTAAAAGGGATAAAATATAATTTTATCTACTAGATAGTGCCCTAAAAATCTTTTTAGGAACAGAATGATGGGTGAAGATTTTTTTATATATATGTATATATATATACATATATATTCTTATATACAATATATGACACATATAGTATACAATATACATATATTGTATATAAGAATATATAAGAATTTTTATAATATTAATATACCATATATTATAATATGATATTAATATAATGTAGTATATAATAATATATTTATGGTATAATATATGAATCACATTGTAATATATATATATATATTCACTTACACACACAGACAAGTGTTGCTTCTGCTAGTTTTCCCTAAGTTAGTTTCTTCAAGGAACACTAAAATCCTCTAGCTTACTCAACAGTGGTGGAAAAATAAAAAACGACAGAGGCAGAAGAGATGGCTCAGAAGAAACGCTTGCTGCTCTTTCAGAGGACCAGAATTCTGTTCCCATCACACATACTGGGCTGGTCATAATTACCTACAACTCTAATTCCATGATATCCTATGCCTTCTGCAGCATCTGTAATCACACACACACACACACACACACACACACACACACACACACACAAGAAAAAATTCTCAAAAATGAAAGTCTTTATGTTTTCAACTGTGAATATCACCATTATTGGTGCTAGGTTCTTAGTATCTTTGCCAAACAAACTTTAAACTCATTAGGTATTTTAAATTTTCCTCACTGTATATATAAAACATGGCCTGCATTTACAAATCGTGTGAAGAATATTTAACAAGACTGCATTATTAGTTCACTTACAATTAATGATAATTCAAAAATAGAAACACCTGCATGTAAAGAGAAGGGCTTGCATTTCCCTTTATTATCAACACTGTGTCCTTTGTCAAGCATTCTCTGCAGGTCAAGAACAGTGGATGCCCTATTAATTACTTCTGAAATGTACTGCTTTTCTGTGGAGAGATAGCATCTGGGAATGTGGACTCTAGCGTTAGTATGCTTCTGCAGAGAGCAAGTACCTCCGTACAGGTTTACATCCTGTGTCCTGGAAACGGTGATTGTGAGAAATGGCCCAACATTTCTTGACAACTTTCTTTGTTCCTTCTTAGCTGCATGCAAACTTTTATTAAATTATTTTCCTTTCAGAATAATTCACACATCGATGGCAGTTGGATTAGAAAATCACAGAGATTTATTACTTCCAATGGATCCTTTATTCCTTGTTAAGTGTAGAAAGGCTGCCTTCATGTCACCATTTTGTAATTTGTTTTCTGGGTAAATGAGCATGGCAGAGACACAGGCTTCTGAAGCCTCTGCCATTTTCATCTTTTACAGAGAGACAATCAGAAGAGAGGCTTTTGGAATTAATGTGCTACTAAGTACTGTTATGATAAAGTGTGAATGCGTTTGGGTTGATTTATGAGCCTGCTTACAATATTATTACATAGACAATACAGCATTCTCTGGAAACTGGCTGTGAAAACAAGAATGAATACATCACAGCATTAACTTGCAGGACACATGCCACATGTGATAGGAAAACTTATTTCATTGCATTCATAATTGCTTATAAATTGCCCTTCAGTGTTTAAGTTTAAGATGTTCCTAATTTGTATCATAGACTTGTGTAGCAATTTGTAAACAAAAGCCACAATTCATAGATTAAAAGTCTAGGTGTAGTGATAAATGCTATCAAGTCATATCACAACATCTTTACTTTGAAAGGATTATAGGAGAAAAGAATAAGCAGGTTTTACTATTAATACTGAGATACACTAAATACTAAAAAGAAAACCCATAGGGCTGTTCCAGGGCTTGAAGAAAAGTGAAAGAGGCTTCTGCAAGAAGCAGATTTTCAGCACACTGAAAGTCAGAAAGTAAACATAAAATGTAATATGCACATTATACAAACAACGAGGTAATTAGCAAACTAATAAAGAGAAAAGCACAATTTCAAGCCATCGTGTGACAGAGCTTTGAAGCTGTTCATGAAACCTTAGAGAAAAATGAATGGCATAGTCACTCCCATTTTAGGGACATGTTAGAGTCATTTTTGGGGACATTTATTCCTTTTACTGAAAGTTTCATTATCCAAATATATAATTTTGAATTTTTTGAGAAAAAGAGTTAGTTAAAATGATGCTTTAATAATTTATCTTTCCCTTTGATAAAAATGAAAGTGTTCAAAATCTATTTTGGAAATCACAAGTTGTATGATTCTTCCTGGGGAGATGTGTACTGACAGTTATTTATGCACACCAGATTAGGAAACATTAATGGACCAAAGTTAATATCACACCGTGAATTAGAAGTTTATTGGGATGACTTACAGGAATGTAAGTGAGGAGTCACTTAAAGGAACATGGATGACTCAAACATGGCTGCATCCCTGAAAGCCCACAGCAGCATGGATGACAACGTAATTGTATCATTTCTCCTCAGCAGTCCTTACTGCTCATTTAATAGTGGGGAAGGAGGAACCTTGTGCACCTGGAGTGCTTCAGGAACTTCCTAAACTTTTGAATTGTTTCGTGAGCCTTTGTGTGGGGGAGGGCGGGGGGAGGCGCGGGCGTTGAGATAGGGTTTCTCTGTTTTGTCCTAGCTGTCCTGGAACCAGCTCAGGGGACCAGGGTGGCCTCGAACTCAGAGATCTGCCTGTCTATACTGGAATTAAAGATGTGAACTGCCATACCCAACTTTATTTCCTGAGTCTTTAGGAGGCTCCTCTTTGAACTTTCTGAGTCTGAAGAAGCTTCTCTCTAAGAATGAATGTTTCAATTCAGAGAAAATTGATAAGCAACAATATAATCTAGAGGATATAATATTTAACAATAGAAGTTATGATGATTAGTTGAATATGGTGGATTACATACTTGATACACAATGTAAACTCAACTGGTAAGGGACTTTACATTATGATATTGTAAAACCCTAAGAAATAAGACTTCCTATTTCGTTTGGCTGATTTCATCAATGAACACTAAGATAAAGATATCACCGTTTCCAAAAATCCATTTTCTTCTCCTAAGATGGAGAAAAGCTTCCAGCTTTATTGGAAGGTAGCTTTGACTTTAGCCCATTGTGTGCTATTTAAAATATGTTTACGCAAATGGAGAAATTCGATATGTATTTTGGAACATTAATACCAAGAAGAGATCATTGTTTCCAGAATATATGTATAGACCCAGGCAAAGTCACAATGTGTCATGAAAATATTGTGACCAATTTTATACTTTTGAAACGTAAAAAGTTGTTTCCAGAACTGGGTCTCAGGGGTATATTCTTTGTATTAAAACTGCCTGAGCTCTCCCCCACTGCTCAATCTGGCACAGTGACTTGGTGTCAGTCATGTAGATGAGAGGGCTGGTCTAAGGCAACATAATGCATCAACTCGATCCCAATTCACCATGTGTTACCGAGCCATGCCACAGACATAAATGACAACTCTTTTTGCTTCTGACAAGTGCCTGTCGTTTTCATTCTACATCCTCTTGTTTCTTAGCTTGAACTCTAAAGTCCTTGTGTAATGTGCTCTGTCCAGTGAAAAGTGAACAGGACAACCAGTGAAAAGTGAACAGGACAAAATCATCTTCAGAGTCTTCCTATAAAAACCAGCTTGTCCACTCTGTTACTTTTCCTTTATTTCAAGAGTGTCAGTGCTCCAGATTACAGGTCTCTTTCCTACCAATTTAGTCATAGAACAAGGACAACATAACATGGATCAAGGCCTAAACTCGTCCATTACTGATAGTCAGCAATAAGCTTTTGTTGTTGCAAGCACTGAGGTTTGAAGTTGGTACCTTCAGCATATTGTTGCCAGTCTTAGTTAATTCAAGATAGTTACCCGGAACTGTGGTTATTACAACCCCACTTATCTTCTTCACAGTTTAGTCTGTTTCACTGTAGTAAAATAAGAGGTAGAATATTCCATTATTTCTCGAATATAAACTTTCTTCAAATAAAAAATTGTATTTACTACAGAATACAAAAATCTTTGTTTTGCAGACATGCATGAATGATGCATGTTCTGCAAATTTAATGGGGAAAAATTAATCCTGTAAAACTGAGAAAATTCACAGGTAGATTAACCAAATAAAAGGGAGTATAATGAGGAAAGCTGGGATTTAAAGACGTGACACTGGTCAGTTTCCCATTTTAATTATAAAGTCCAGAAAAGGGGTTATTAAAAAAAAAGACATATGTTAGAAAAGACCATGATGAACTACTAAATCTGAGGAGGAAGGTGAAGCTGGGAGTAATCACGCGAAGTGCATCCTGTAGTACAAATACTAAGACAGTTTAGGACAGGGGAGAGAACTGGAGTTACTGCTGAAGACGACGTCACTGGACAACGTAATCCATGGCCACATATGAAACTTTTAGTACAATTCAAGGAAGAACTAGAGGCAGAGAAGGAGAATAATAGACACTCTGACTATTTTGATCCGAGAAGAAAATAAGATGAGAACAGTAAGAGAAGAGGGTAAGCACATTACACCAGAGCAGTCCAAGGACCACTGGACTTGCTTGAAAGTAGGAAGAACATGATAGAGGGTGGTTAGAGAGGGAAAGAAAAAAGCTAGTTGGTCCACAGTGGGTTAAGGTAAAGAATGAGAGAAGTGGACAAGGCAGGACTCCTGGACAAATGTGCTGGAAGAAATGAAACACTAGATGATGGAGAATCAGAGAGTAGAGAGCAGCTGTGAAAATGGCAGAGATAAAATGTATTCCACAGAAAATGTTGTGACATTCTTTAATTTCCCCCCAAATAATACCTGTCTGTATCCACATGTGTTGGCTAATCTTGGTTGTCAGTTTAACTGGATCTAAAATCAACTAAGAAACATGCCTTTAGGAAGGTCCTTAGGAGTATTTCCTGGGAGGTTTGGCTCAGCGTGGGAGCAATGTCACTTGGCAGCCCATATAGAAGGTCTAAAGGAAACATTCAGCAGTTTACCTGTTTGTCGTCAGCTCTTGCACCTGAATTGCTGCTGCTGTTACTGCTACCTTTTGCTGACATCAGAACCCAGCTGTTTCAGTATTTTAACAAGGGCTGGAGACCAGAAATCCTCATCCTGAGATGACTGAGGTAGCCAGCATCCCTGGACGGAGTGGCTACCAAGTCCTCAGCCTCTCCAATGTGAAGATACTCATTGTTGGGCTTCCCTGACTGTGCCTGTAAGCCAATCTGAGGAATTCCCTTTTAAAAAAAGCTTTTGCCATTGGCTCTCATCCTCTAGGGAGCCCCCCCTTAGCACTGTATGTTCTGCTTCCCCTTTGTGAAATGATATAAATACTCATTGTATACGTGACCATAATAATTGGCTGATTTTATAAGTTTCATTTCATTTTGAATAATTTGTAGTTATTTGCAGCAAAGAAAGAAGACAGAAGTATAAAATAGCTATGTACAGAATAAAGAAGCAGTTACAATCTTGCATTGTAACCATATAACTGGTCAAAAGTGTACTCTTGGAAGCTGCCTGCTAATGTTGTCTGTCCCTTCCTATCCGTGTCTCTTTCTTAACAGTCATCATCACCCTGCCCTGTGTGGTAACTTAACTTATATTTTTAAGTAGTTCTCCTGTGATAAGAAGAATCCTAAACAACATATTTTTCCTCATTTGAATCATACATAAATTTAATCATTTGGCCTGCATTTTATTATTTTGTGATATTTCTTTTCCATAGCAATTTACTCATCAAAGAATGTTAATGATTGCAGCTCATTTCCTTATGATTGAATATAATTTTTTATTAGTTTACAATGTTTCCAAGCAGTGTGAATGGAACTCAGTCAAAGGTTTCACAAGTCATGTATCTTGATGAGCTTCTGCCCCAAGTATCTTAAAAGCCTGTGAATTGTTGGTTCATGATGTGACTGCCTTCTTGACTAAATAATGCCAAATACTTAGTTTATATTTTTGATAATAATATAGAGACATTCTTTTGTTTCATATTCTTGCAAATAATTAGTTTTGTCAGTATTTGTATTTCTACTATTATTTATTTCCTTTGTATATATAAGAGTACAAATCTCTTGTATACCACTTGAAACTGTATTTTAGTAATTGTCAATGATATTGAGTACTTATCACAATTTATTGGGCTCCACTCATGAAATTTATATTTAAAATTTCTCAGACTTGCTGCTACTTTCCCTTGTGTGTGTCTCTTTTCTATGTAGTTGTTTGTTGTATGATATTTTGTTTGTGTTTTGACAAATAAAGCTTGCCTGGCGATCAGAGGGCAGGGATAGCCACTAGTTAACCATAGAGACCAGGTGGTGGAGGCTTATGCCTTTGATCCCAGCATTAGGATCAAATTGAATCAGGAGGTGAAGACAGGAATATAAGGTGGGTGGAGAAAGGATCTCAGCGCCCCACTCAATCTGAGGATTCCTAGAGACAGGAGCCCCCATTCAGTCTGAGGATTTGTAGAAACAAGAGTGCCCATTGAGTCTGAGGATTCCTAGAGACAGGATGCCCTATTCCGTCTGAGATTTCATAGAGGTAAGAAGTCTCTGGTTCCTAGCTCCTCTGCTTCTCTGATCTTTCAGCTTTCGCCCTCAATATGATATCTGACTCTGGGTTTTTATTGTTAAGAATAATTAGTGTTGCACTTCAGTTGTTTTTTATGTTTGAAATCAATTATTTCACCATCATAAATTGAAACAAATGTGGCTCTACAGCACAATTTCTGTCACATAGAAAGTATTCAATGTCTATAGATATTTTTCTGAGGAATCTTTCCTCTTACAGTAACCTACATGTCAAACACAAGCCAAAACATTTGTATCTTCTATACTATAGAAGATGGACATGCCCATTTTCTTTTTTTTTCTTTATTTTACATACCAACCACAGTTACCCTCCCTCCTCTCCTCCTGTTCCTTCCCCTCACCTCCCTTCTACCCTCTCCATCCACTCCTCCTCCCCCTCCATTAAGATAGGGTAAGGTCTCCCTTGGGAATCAACAAAGCATGATACATCAAGTTATGGCAGGACACAGTTCCTTCCCCCTGCATCAAGGCTGAACAAGGTATCCCACCATAGGGAATAGGTTCCAAAGAGCTAGCTTATGCATCAGGGACAGGTCCTGGCCCTGCTGCTAGGGGCCCCACAAAAAGCTAAGCTATACAACTGTCACCCAGATGCAGAGGGCATAGGTCAATCCCATGCTGGCTCCCTATCTGTCTGTCTAGAGTCCGTGAGGTCCTACAAGTTCAGGTCAACTGTCTCTGTGGGTTTTCCCATCATGATCCTGATGCCCCCTTGCTCAAACAATCCCTCTTCCCTCTCTTTATCTGGACTCCCAGAGCTCAACCCAGTGCTTTGCTATGGATCTCTGCATCTGCTTCCATCAGTCACTGGATGAGGGCTCTATGATGACAGTTAGGGTATTCAGCCATCTGGTTAGTGGGGAAGCCCAGTTCAGGCACCCTCTTCACTGTTGCTAGGGGTCTTAGCTGGGGTCATCTTTGTGGTTTCCTGTGAGTTTTGCTGACATCAGCTTTCTCCCTAACCCCATAGTGGCACCCTCTATCAAGATATCTCTTTTATTACCCTCCTCCTCAACCCCTCCCCTAACTCAACCATCCTGATCCCTCATGTTCCCATCTCCCATCCCTTCCCCTAGAATCCCCCTGTCCCCAGTTTACCCAGGACATCTCATCTATTTCCTCTTCCCAGGACTATCCATGTGTCCCTTTTAGGGTCCTCCTTGTTACCTAGCTTCTCTGGGATTAGGATTATATTCTGGTTATCCTTTACTTTACATCTACTATCCACTTGTGAGTGAGCACATACTGTGGTTGTCTTTCTGGGTCTTACCTTACTCAGCATGGTTTTTTTCTAGTTCCATTTGTCTTCAAATTTCATGATGTCATTTTTTTTTGTACTGAGTAATACAACATTGTGTAGATATACCACATCCACATTTTCTTTATCCATTCTTTGGTTGAGGAGCATCTAGGCTGTTTCCAGGTTCTGGCTATTATGAATAATGGTGCTATGAACACAGTTGAGCAAGTGTTCCTGCAGTATGGTTGAACATCCTTTGGTTATATGCCCAAGAGTGGTATTCCTGGTTCTTGAGGTAGATTGATTGCCAATTATCTGAGAAAACACCATACTTATTTCCAAAGAGGTTGTACAAGTTTGCACTCCCACCAGCAGTGGAGGAGTGTTTTCCTTATTCCACATCATCTCCAACATAGGCTGTCATTAGCATTTTTTAATCTGGACCATTCTGACAGATGTAAGATGGTATTTCAGAGATGTTCTGAATGGCATTTCCTTGATAGCTAAGGGTGTTGAACATTTCTTTAAGTGTATCTCAACCATTTGAGATTCTTCTGTTGAGAATGTTCTGTTTAAATCTGTATCCCATTTTTAATGGGATTATTTGGTATTTTGATGTCTAGCTTCTTGAGTTCTTTATATATTTTGGATATCAGTCCTCTGTCAGAAATGAGGTTGGTGAAGATCTTTTCCCATTCTGTAGGCTGCCATTTTGTCTTACTGACAGTGTCCTTTGCCTTACAGAAGCTTCTCAGTTTCAGGAGATCCCATTTATTAACTGTTGCTCTCAGTGTCTGCTACTGGTGTCATATTCAGAAAGTAGGCTCCTGTGCCAATGCATCCAAGGCTACTTCTCACTTTCTCTTCTATCGGCTTCAGTGTAACTGGGTTTATGTTGAGGTCTTTGATGCATTTGGACTTGAATTTTGTGCAGGGTGAGAGATATGGATCTATTTGCATTCTTCTACATACCACCATCCAGTTATGCAAGCACCATTTGTTGAAGATGTTTTCTTTTTTCCATTGAGAATTTTTGGCTTCTTTGTGAAAAATCAGGTGTTCATAGGTGTTAGGATTTATGTCAGGGTCTTCAATTCAATTCCAGTAATTCATATGTCTGTTTTTATGCCAATACTAAACTGTTTTTGTTAGTTTAGCTCTATAGTAGAGCTTGAAGTCAGGGAAGGTGATACTTCCACAAGTTCCTTTATTATACAGGACTGTTTTAGCTATATTGGGATTTTGTTTATCCATATGAAGTTGAGTATTGTTCTTTTGAGATCTGCAAAGAATGTGCTGGGATTTTGATGGAGATTGCATTGAATGTAGATTGCTTTTGGTGAGATTGCCATTTTTGCTATGTTAATCCTATCTATCCATGAGCATGGGAGATCTTTCCATTTTCTGATCTTTTCCTGAATTTCTTTTTTCAAAGATTTAAAGTTCTTGTCATAGAGGTCTTTCACTTGTTTGGTTAGAGTTACCCCAAGATATTTTATATTATTTGTGGATATTGTAAAGGGTGATGTTTCCCTGATTTCTTTCTCAGCCCATTTATCATTTGTGTATATGAGGGCTACTGATTTTTTTGAGTTAATCTTGTATCCAGCCACATTACTGAAGGTGTTTATCAGCTGTAGGAGTTCCCTGGTAGAATTTTTGGGGTCACTTATATATACGATCATATCATCTGCAAATAGTGAAAGTTTGACTTCTTCCTTCCCAATTTGCATCCCCTTAATCTCCTTTTGTTATCTTATAACTCTAGCTAGAACCTTGAGTATTATATTGAATAGATATGGAGAGAGTGGACAGCCTTGTCTTGTCTCTGATTTTAGTGGAATCACTTTGAGTTTCTCTCCATTTAATTTGATATTGGCTGTTGCTTTGTTGTATATTGCCTTCATTATGTTTAGGTATGTTCCTTATATTGCTGTTCTCTCCAGAACCTTTATCATGAAGGGGTGTTGGATTTTTGTCAAGAGCTTTTTCGGCATCTAATGAGATGATCATATAGTTTTTTTTCTTTCAGTTTATTTATATGGTGGATTAACATGACAGATTTTGGTATCTCTGAGATGAAGCCTACTTGATCATGGTGGATGATTTTTTTGATGTGATTTTGGATTCAGTTTGCCAGTATTTTATTGAGTATTTTGCATCAATGTTCATGAGGGAGATTGGTCTGTAGTTCTTTGTTGCATATGTGTTTGGTTTGGGTATCAGGGTAGCTGGCCTTATAAAAAGAATTTGGCAATATTCCTTCTGTTTCTATTATGTGGAACAATTTGAGGAGTATTGGTATTAACTCTTCTCTGAAATTCTGATAAAATTCTGCCCTGAAACCATCTGGCTCTGGGCTTTTTTTTTTTTTTTGGTTGGGAGACTTTTAATGACTGTTTCTATTTTCTTATGGGTAATAGGTCTGTTTAAATTCTTTATCTGGTCTTGATTTGATAGGTGTTCATAACTGGGACATCATCTTGATGGATTTTTCCTTTGATGAATATGAAATGTCCTTTTCCATCTCCTATGGTTAATTTTAGTTTGAAGTTTATTTTGTTAGATATTAGGATAGCTACACCAGCTTGCTTTTTAGGTCCACTTGATTGGAAAATCTTTTCCCAACGCTTTACTCTGAGGTAATGTCTGTCTTTGAAGGTGTGTTTCTTGTATGCAGCAGAAGGATGGATCCTGTTTTCATATCCAGTCTGTTAGCCTGTGTCTTTTTATTGTTGAATTGAGTCCATTATTATTAAGAGATGTTATTGACCAGTGATTATTAATGTCTGTTTTTTTTTGGTTTTGGTAGGCATGATGGTAGTGTGTGTCTTTCCCTTCTTTGGGTTTTGCTGTTGTGATGTTGTGATCTATTGCCTGTGTTTTCATGGATGTAACTGAGTTCCTTGGGTTGGAGTTTTCTTTTAGTACTTTCTGTAGTGCTGAATTTGTGGATATGTATTCTTTAAATCTGGTTTTGTCATGAAATATTTTGTTTTCTCCATCTATGTTGATTGAAATTTTTCCTGGGTATAGTAGTCTGGGTTGGCATCCATGGTCTCTTAGTGTCTATAAAACATTTTGGCTTTTAGAGTCTCCATTGAGAATTCAAGTGTAATTCTGATAAGTCTGCCTTTATACATTTCTTTGTCTTTTTCCTTTGCAATTCTTAAAATTCTTTCTTTATTCTGTATGTTTAGTGTTTTGATTATGTGGTGAGGAGACATTTTCTTTGGGTCTAGCCTATTTGGTGTTATGTAAGCTTTTTGTATCTTTGTAGGCATGTCCTTCTTTAGGTTGGGAAAGTTTTCTTCTATGATTTTGTTGAATATGTTTTCTGTGCTTTTGAGCTAGAGTTCCTCTCCTTCTTCTCTCCCTATTATTCTTAGGTTTGGTCCTTTCATGGTGTCCCAGATTTCCCAGATGTTTTGTGTTAGGAATTTATTGGATCTAAAATTTTCTTTGACTGATGAATCTATTTCCTCTATTGTATCTTCAGTGCTTGAGATTCTCTCTTCCATTTCTTGTTTTCTTTTAGTGATTTATTTTTAAGTTCATTTTCTGTGTTTGAGCCACATTAGAATGTCCAGGTTTTGCTGTTGTTGTTCATTGG
This sequence comes from Peromyscus aztecus, assembly GCA_902168405.1. NCBI lineage: Eukaryota > Metazoa > Chordata > Mammalia > Rodentia > Cricetidae > Peromyscus > Peromyscus aztecus. Next base: position 4,974 of record CABHPQ010163017.1, on the reverse strand, counting down.
GTTCTAGTGGTGACATCTTGCTCTCTTCGTTGTTGAATGTGTTATGCCTGCCTTGTGAGTCCCTCAACAAGACTACCTAGTAGCCGACTTCCAATGCAGAGACAAAAGTTTTATTTATTCATGTCCAGGTAGGGACTTCATCTGACTCTCAGTTACAGCGAGTGAAGGAGGAAGCCCCAAGCACTCATTGCAAGGAGTTTATATAGGAAAAAAGTTTACAAGCAGTGGGTGGGTTACATATCTTAGTGTCTTGGGATTGGATGAGGGAGCTAGGGGTTAGGTAGTTCTTTGAAGTTACTGACTAAACTATAAGCGTGAATTTAATAATGGCTGACAGGATGCAGGGCATCTGTAGAGACAAAACTTTTTTATTTCCTATATCCTGTTTTGCTGGGTTCAGGATACACATTTAGATTTATTGTTCCAGCCCTATTTCCACATGAGTTGAGTCTCCAGTCAGCTGAGTTCAGGCACCAGTCAACAGATACCTCAAGATGGGGGCTGACTCTCAAGAGGGTTACCGATTTTTCTTTTCCCTTCAAATGTATTTTTACACTGGTGTTTACTCATCTTTTCTTCCAACTGGTATGGCTTGTTCCTGTGCCTGTTCTTCCAACTGTTGTGGTTTGTACTTCTGCCCATGTAGTCTGTTGTTTTTCCAACTGGTTGGTTTGCACCTATGCCTATGTAGTCTGCTGGGGTTGTGGTAGAGGCCTGGCCATGGGGAATGTGTTTACGTGTTTGGGGTTGGCTGTAAGAGTGAGTCTTGGTGGGATATCCTCCAGTCCAGTGGGTGGTAGGGATGGGGGTGGGGAAACAGCCTGGAGGCATGTGTCTCAGAGGGACTTGCAGGGACTGCAGCAGAGCAGTGGAGTTCCACCAGAGGTGGGGGCAAGGTCCTGCTCCCTTGTAGGTGCTGGGATGGGAGGGGAAGGGGCATGGAATGAGCCCTGGGGTTTAGTTAGGGTCTGGACTTTGGGGAAATCCAGCTACTAGGCCAGTCATTCACCTCTTTTTCCAACTGATATGGTTTGCACCTGTTCCTATGTAGTCTGCTGGGGTTGTGGAGGAGGGCTGTCCATTGGGAGGAAGTTCAGGTGCTTGGAGTTGGGTAGTAGAGTAGCTCTTGATGGGACAGCATCCAGTGGGTGGTGGGGGTGGGGACTCAGCGTGGAGGCAGGTATCTTACATGCCTGTAGGCTGGTGGGGACTGCCCCAGAGCAGTGGAATTCCACAAGAGATGCCTCTTTTCTTACAGAAAAATCTTTTATATTCTCTTACCTTCTGTAGAAATGACCTATATATTCTCTGTTAATTGATTCATTTATATGTTTATGTATATGTGTGGCATGTGTGTGCATGTGGATGTCTGAGGAGAACTTCTAAAGTAGGTAGTGTCTCTTTGACATGTAGTTATGAGGATTGAACTCAGTCCCTTGGGCTTGGGCTCAGTCATCTCAGCAATGTTGACTTTGACAGTCTTGAAACTAGAATTTCCATACAAATATAAAACTAATCACTGCTTTCATGAAAAAAAGTTACATTTTTATTAAGATTGAACTTAATACATATATTCAATATGACAGAGATAATATATGATGATACAGAGTCTATAAAGTATCAACATATTCACTTATGAATATATGTTTTAGTAACAGTCACCAAAGATTTTAATTTTGCTCTATGATGAACTAGGGAATCTGATATGAATTTCATTTTACACATGATTATTTAGTCTACTAAAATTTTGAATTGTTGTTGATGTTATTACTAAAATGTGTAGAATTATACATACATTTTCTATTGATTTTTAAACTCATCCATATTAACCATGTTTATAAGCACAGTCATGTAAACTGTAAATAATGGCAGGTACCTTATAAACCTTCATTTCTAATTTTTAAATATTATATTAATTCTATGACCTTAATAAAATATAAAGAATAATCAAAGGAAACTTTTGTTGCACATACCTAAAAGATTATTTTTATAAGATTCAATGTTTAAAAGGATGTTTTCTGAGGATTTTATTGTACAGAATCTTTACAAATGAAGGCCATCTTCTTATAGTCTTTGTTCTTATGGGTTATTTTAACATTTTAAATGTATGTTGAATTGTATCAAGTACCTTCTTGTTGCCTGTTTAAAATAATTTAGTATTTAATTCCTTATGTATGACAGATTTCTCTTATTGGATATCTCATTTGACATCAATATTTCATTTCTGAGATATTTTCAGTTATGTATATATGTTCAAAGATGAGATCAGAGTTTAATTTGTTCTCTCCATGTTTGTCTCTGTTCATCTAAAATTAGGTGACATCATAAAACTTCAATTTGAGTCCATACAGACTTTGTTTAACCTTGGGACCATTTTGGGTTTCATATTTATCAGAAGTAACTCATGCAGAAAATCATCTGGGCTTCCAATTATTTTCCATTGGAATATTTCTGACCATTAATGCCATTTGCTATACAAATATGGGATTAAGGATGTTTCCCAATATATTTTCATAACTATATTCATTGATATTTAAATCCCAATAATTATATAAAATGGAAGGGTAAGAACCACTGAAAATCCATTTTTCCATAAGGCAATAAGAAAAGGGAAAATTAAGAAAATTGACATTTAAAAAAATGTAGATACATATATCAAAGAATGACAATAATTCCAGAAGCATTAATTCTAGACACTGGCTACTGGATCTAAAAAATGACATTGTACTTTGGGCATTTAATTTTTTTCTGCTCCTGTGTCTAACTCTCCTGCTCTATGTGAGCCTTGAAGATTTGTACTTTTGTAATAATAGTAGTTTTCTAACCTAGGAACATCAAAGCACTGGAAAAGACAGACCAGATTTGGAGGCCCTCAACACACACACACACACACACACACACACACACACACATACACATGCATACATGCACACATGCATGTAATCCTACCAAATGTGTACGAGTACTCTGTTTTGTTTTTTTTTTTTTTTAAATTTTTCCCTGTGTAGCTTTGTGCCTTTCCTGGAACTCGCCTTGTAGACCAGGTTGGCCTTAAACTCACAGAGATCCACCTGCCTGTGCCTCCCAAGTGCTGGGATTAAAGGCGTGCACCACCACCACCACTGCCCGGCTTCTGTTGAATTTTGTAAGGAAAGTCATATTTGGTTAGTTGGGCACTAAGCAAAGCAGACAGAATTACAGGCTTCATATAACGGAGAAGATAGACATCTGATAACTGGATGGTTTAATTACAGACAAGTCCATTTCCGTTATTAAAAGGCCATCTAGTTTCAAACAGAACACCAAACTCACAGGAAGAAGAGAATTTTATTTCCAAAGCTACAGAAGTCTGCCTGCCTCTGCCTCCTGGGTGCTGGCATTGAAAGGTCTGAACCCTCATTCTCAGCTGTATTGCTTATTATACTGAGCTGCACAGTTGTCTTCCTTGGTGTCCTTAGTTTCTTCGAGTGGATTTTGACTTCTCTTTAGCACATCAGTTGCATCCAGGCCTGGCTCTTGGCTCAGGTGCTAGGGATTCAAGCTCGGGTTCTCATGTTTGCACAACAACCACTTTTACTCGCTTAACCATCTCCCCATCCCAATCAAAGGTATTTTTACTTGTTTTCTTCTATTCTCTACTTTTAAATGATAAAAAGCTATTCTAACCTGATGATAAAATGCAACTGTAATTTGATTGATGACAGTAACACAAAGGAGTACAGAGAGAACAAAGCCACATTGGTGCAAAGTTTCTTAATACAACTCAGAGTTACTTGATATTATTACCGGCAATGTTATTTTGACTTGGAGTTTTAATTCAAAGACAGTCTTGAAGGAAATCCTATACATGATTATGGTAAAATAAATAACAAAAAGGAGTGAAATAAAATGTTACCTTTTAAGTGCTCTGTTGAATGCCTCCAATTCTATACTTGAGAGACCAGAGCAGGAGACAGATGAGGATAATTTGGGCTGAGCCCAGTAATATAATGAGGATCATTTCAAAGGGAAAATGGACAAAATAATTAAATAATACCCTACAAATTATCAACTTTAGGGGAACAAAGATACACAAACTTATGATATAGACAAGAAGTAAAGCAAAGAATACAAAGACAAAGGAATGCAAAGGTAAAAATTAAATTCCACCTTCATACTGACAACATTAAATGTGAAAGGGGGCAGCATCACTGTAGATATAAGAGAACTACATTAGAAAAACATATGCTCTGGCCCATTACTATAGGAGGTAAAGTCTTCAGAGTCAAAGACATATATAGATTAAAGTATAAATGTAAAATCTTAAGAGAAGTATTACAAACACATTGGTCAGGAGATAACTAGAATTGCTACACAAAAACATTCTAAGGTAAATCTTCAGTTGGAGACAAAGAATATTTTAAGTCTTTAGTTGGGTTTAGGTGCCATGATTATAATCATCATATTTGTCACTAACAGAACAGCTACAGATCATACAAAGCAAAATCTAACAGAACTAAAAAGAAGTATAGGTTAATTTATAATAATATGTAGAGAATTCATTACTTCATTTCTAATAATGGAATTGAAAATTAGACAGATGATCTAAAAGAGACAAAATATTGAACAATATCATAAAGCAAAAGACCCATACTGAATACATATCCCAAGAAGGCATTTGTCTGTCTTAAAGTAAAACTTTGACTGTAGTCAACACAAAAACAATTAAAATAATTTTATTAGGCAGCTATGGCAGAAGAAAATAAAATTCATATTAATGCAGAGGCTTCTACTTCAGGCTATGATAAAATAAGTGACATCAAAATGCGTGTCACATCCCATTGCACATAACATGAATCAGGCATTGAGGAAAAGGCTGAGGAAGGTCATAGAGAAAGGAGAAGGACAATGACAGCTCCCTGCTTACCTTGGGTCTTTGACTGGAGACTGTTTTGACCATATCCAAAAGGTGTTGTCCAACCAGATTAAAAAGGC
>CABHPQ010163016.1:0-13919 GCA_902168405.1 Peromyscus aztecus | reverse complement strand
GAGAGAAGACCACAGGGAGAGCCAGAAGGCTTTTCCTCTAAGTTGTGAGTTGCTGGTTCCCCGGGAACAGGCTCACTAAATCAGTGCAGACATATCTGGGGAGCACCTTGATGAGAGCGGCTTGTCCTGACAGCCCAGTGAGAACAGCTGTGGTTCCTTTCACTCTCCTGTGTGTGAAAGTCTTAGAGACCAGCGCTTCTGGACAGTCCCACTCCCAGGGAGAGTCCAGAGCAGTGGTTCTCAGTCTTCTTAACGCTGCGACCCTTTAGCGCAGCTCCTCATGTCGTGGTGACCCCCAACTGAATTTTGTTGCTACTTCATAACTAATTTTGCTACTGTTATGAATCGTAATGTAAATATCTGATGTGCAGGCTATCTGATGTGTGACCCCTGTGAAAGGGTCGTTTGACCCACAAAGGATCATGACTCACAGGTTGAGAACTGGTAGCCTAGGACATGTGTGCTGCCTCCAGGCTGTCTTCACAACAGAAGTCCCCCTAAGCAGTGGGACATCCGGAGGCCTTGGGGCAGAGGTGGACAGTGGTGTTGCCCTTTCTTACCAGCCCGTAGCTAGCACAGGAAGGAGTGGTGTGATGGAGGTGTGAAGTTCTGGGCTGTGTCTGCCTGCACGACCCATAGCACGTCTGCGCTGAGTTGGCGCAAGACTGCTGCTAGCTGAGCATTTGGGGGCAGCGATGCTCACAAGTCCTTATGTCATCTTCAACTGGTGAGTGAGGGGAGCTGACGTCTGTGGCTGAGTACCCATTTGCTTTTGTCCCCTGGAGACTGCACATAGACAAGAAATCCAAGTTGAGAATTTCCAACATTCACCAGGCTGCCCGGATCATTACTTTTTGTCCCTATTCTTGGGACAGCCTACCTGCCAAACAAGTAAGTCTTTGATTTGTCTCCCTTCTCTTTCCAAAGCATACCCATCCACCCACCAAGAGTCCTGTTGGTGTTTTTTGTGGTTACTCACACTCCTTTTCTCCGGCCACAAATCCTCATTCTCAGAGCTCTTTTTGATAACACTTCTTTTCCCATCTTGTTGTTGCTGGTTTTTTTTTTTTTTTGAGATAGGGTTTCTCTGTATAGCTTTGTGCCTTTTCCTGGAACTCACTCTGTAGCCCAGGCTGGCCTCGAACTCACAGAGATCCGCCTGGCTCTGCCTCCCGAGTGCTGGGATTAAAGGCGTGCGCCACCACCGCCCGGCCTTCTCTTTCCATCTTATTGGAAAACTCAGCTTTTTAGTCCTCACTGCTGTTCTTACATACAAACTTCTTTTTTTGGCCTGTGGTGGTGGTAGGGGTAGGGGTTGAGACAAAGTCTCTCTATGTATCCCTGGCTCTTAGAACTCATTATGTAGACCAGGTTGGCCTTGAACTCACAGAGATCCACCTACTGATGCCTTCAAAGTACTGGGATTAAAAGTATGTACCACCTTACCTGACCAAACTTCTTGTTTGTATCTTAGACCCGAATGAGAGGCTGAGCAAGTCCTTTTGTGTTTCTGCTTCATATAACTCACATAAAGATGGTGTCTCTGTACTTCCTCCTTAATATTTCTCACTGACTACTTACTGTATGGCTTTGCCAAAGCAGGCACTGGGTAGTAATTTTCTGGTTAACTGATAATATAAACCAGTTTTATTAATGCTTTGAGAATTTCTTACAATATATTTTGACCGTATTCGTCTCCCTTTCCCCAATCACTCCCTGATCCGTTCTCACCTTCTCGACACATCCAACTTCATGTTCATGCCCCCCTCTCTTGTACTACCCCCCCTCAACCATTTGAGTCTAGTTTGTGTTACCCAATCACTATTGGTTGTGAGGCCTGCCCCAGAGTGTGGTCAGTATACCAGAAAATACGCCAGTAAGGAAGCCTGACTCTCCCCCTCCCAGTAGCCATCCGATGCTAGTGTCTCCTCAGCTCTGGGTGGGGCTCTGTGGCGCTCCATGATTTTGTATGGCTTGAGTTGGCACCAATCTTGTGCACGTTGTCATAGCTGCTGTGAGTTCCTGTGTGCAGCTGCTCTGTTATCTGGGAAAACACAGTTTCCTTGAAGTCCTCCACCATCTCTGGCCCTTGTACCCTCTCCACCCGCCTCTTCCACAAAGACCCGTGGGCTTAGAGGGGAGCGGTTACGGTGTAGACATCCATTTTCTCCTATTCTTTGTGTCTTGACCTTAGCTGGTGACTTTTGTGAGGAACTCTGGTAACTAAAAAGGTGAGAGAAAAGATTGAAATATCTGAACATCCTTGGCTATCAAGTTGGTTGTCTCAGTTCCACTTGAAAAGTCATGCCTTGACATGGAAGAAGAGGTGGAAATAGCTTTCGTTTATAAGTTTCCTGAAACCAAGGGTGATTGGCCCAGGTCACGAGTCCGATCTCCAGGGACTGGAGGCATTCTGTGTCTGGTGCTTGTCCGCATTTAACCTGCTGAAACGTAATTGGGGCTATTTTTAAGCATTAAACCATTTCAGCCAAAAGATTTCTATGAATAATTTTCTTTCCTTGCTATGAGGGTACAAAAATAATTTTTACCTTGAAATATTATTAATTGAAAGTGTGGGCTTGGGAGTAACACTAACTCAGAGAGGTGTTTTGCAAGCCATATGACCTTGCGTGTGTCATATTTTTACTGAACTATTTTTTTTTGTACGTAAAGGGAACAATCACACTATTCTTCATGGGGTTGTTGTGAAGATTAAACCAGGCAGTGTGTGTATAGTCCCTCATTTTGTTTTTTTCTGGCATGGAGTAAGTGCTTAGAATATGGCAGCTACTGTTACCCCTGGACCCTCTATTGCTGTGCTGCACCCCGAGATGCTAACAAAGCCTTTAGGATTTTCCTATAACGATCATCCAAAGCAGATTATGTGGTCTGTTTACACAAGGAACATAGAGGGAAAGCTTAGCAGGTATCACCCTACTTAAGTGATCTCTACACAGTGAGGCACCTCACAGGGCTCCACATCACTTGTATTTTATTTACTATTTTTACCTCCCTTTACAGATGCCATGTGGCACATGGATGCCCCAGTGGGCATGAGCTGGGTACCGCTTGCTCAGGCTAAGACCTTGAAGAGCCTGGGGCTGCGCTTCCTCTGCCCCATCCCAGGCTCCTCAGCTCTGCTAGGCCTTCTGATGCTGAACCTTCCTCTGTGGGGAACCACCGAGGCCTGATGAGTGCACAGAGGTGGTTTGGGGTTCTCATCAACAAAGGGGCTCCAGCTCTTTCCCCTCCCCCTCCTTCCCTGAGTCTCCCAGACACTAAAATGGCAGTTGCCCTTGCTGTTGGGATTTTATTTTAGACTTGAAAATCAACCTTGTAGATGGATTAAAATAAATTTTCCACTTTCAAGGTAAACTCAATTCATAGCAACAGAAAGTGAAGTGCTTGCCAGGGGGAGGAAAGGGAGTAGGGATTGCCTCCCAGGTGTGGGACTTCAAATCGGGAGGGTAAGTTGTAGAGGTGGATAGTGGTGACGGTTATGTGGCAATTCAGTGGGCTTCACAATAAAACTTATAAATTTTGTTGTGTGTGTTACACATACATAGACACAGACAGACAGACAGACAAACAGATACACAGACACACACATAGACAGACACAGACAGACAGACAGACAGACACACACACACACACATACACACACACACACACACACACACACACACACACACACACACACCCTGAAGGTCCAGACTGGCAGATCTGCAGCAGTTGCAGAGAAAAGCATTTTTTTTAGTAGAGACATCATCAAAAGGAGAAGCTGGCTGCTTATTTTTCTTAAAGTTGTATGGTTTTCCTCATGGAAAGGGTGGGGCGCTCCTGAGAAGGCTTTCAGATACAACTTTGCTGTGACCACCTATGAGGTGTCGTTAGGGGATGGTCTTCTTGGCTGTCTCTTATTGACAGGAGCCTGCTCCTGTGCCTCAAGGAGCTCCTGGGATGGAGGCATGTTTACCCTTGATAGTAGCAGACAGAGAAACACTGGGGGACAGCCTGGGAAGCCGGCCTTCCCTCCCCAAACCCTGGAGTTTGCCTCACCAGGTAAACACAGGTGAGACCCAGCACAGGGCACACGTCCAGCAACAGAACATTGTTTCTACTCCAGTTCCCGCTGGCCAGTCACTCAGTCCTCGCCTTGGCCACAGAAGTTGCACGTAGACACTTGTGCGTAGATGCTTGGGCTGCCACACCTCCTGACACACTGCGTGTCATTGCAGTGGTGACAACTGAGACCACGTTTTCCATTTGGATCTTGATTTTTTTTTTTTTTTTAATGTGGAAAGGGAACAGAGTCAGCAACAGGGGCCATTATTTCATTTTTTTTTCCACACCAAGATTTGGCTTTTTAGGGTTTCTTTGATAAGTTTTAGATTGTTAAGGCTGTTGCAGGCAAGAACATTTTTCTGTGTGTGTTCCAAATCGTCTGCTTTATTTGATAACATCCCCACTATGGAAATGACCTATTTTTAAAAAAAAATTCTAGATGAACCCTAAAAGTAGGTTAAATTGAACAGACCAGTGAGAAACTATGTAAAAAATAGTTTGAACATGCTTTGTTCTAAGATTTTTTTCCTTGTTATGTAAGTTCAGTGAATCTCAGGTAGAATGTGACTTCCTATGATTTGTGAAGATCTTAGGCTGCTTTTCCCTTTTGAAAAAAGGACTTCTTTATTTTTATTGTGTGTATACGAATGTTTGCTTGCATGTATGTCTGTGTACCACGTATGTTCCTTTTGCCCTTGGAGGTCAGAAGACGTGCCCTGGAACTGACATTGTAGAGCTTGTGAGCCACCACGTGGGTGCTGGGAACCGAACCTGGGTCCTCTGTAAGAGCAACCAGTGCTCTTAACCACTGAGCCATCTCTCCAGCTTCCCAATTTCCTTTTTACTTGTGAATTCACACCATGGCCTCTGTCATAGCGGCCTACACAGTGAGTTCAACTCTCCCATTCAAGCCTAATACAAGCCTGGCTTTCAAAAGCCACATCGCAGGGAGTGTGTCTCTTTCCTTGTCTAGTTCTATTTGTATGAACTCAAGTGTTTTATATCTTTATATAACTTGTTTTATTCCATCCTAATTCTAAAGAAAGTCATGAATTAGGACTTCAGGAATGTGATTAGTTAACACCTGTTCTTGAAGTTGGTCAGGGATGAGGGTGCAGTACGGGCAGCAGCAACTACCAACAGCTTTCGTGAGTCAGGGCTGGCTGGTGTGAAGGGCTGACAAGTTCAGGAAAATTAGTGTCATGTGGGATTGTCCCGACAAATTTTATCTCAGAGCCTCCGGAGATAGTAGTTCCTGCTTCATACTATTGTTCTGAAGATGAAACTAGATAATGGCTGTAAGACCCTTTAGCAGAGCCAGCTTCCAGTAAATGTTGACTGTGATTGACTGTCCCCTGGGATTCATAGCTTTTGATGCATTGCTATTGTGTGCCTATGTGGGCTGTTTCACAGCATCACTCTGATGCTGGGATTCAAGATGGCCCTGCTGAGAGAGTCTGTGGCTTGTGTGTAAATGATGTCACTTGATGGCAGGGTTTATTAAGGTCTAGATTCTGGTGGCTGGACATACTCAAGTGCCAAGTTCTTCACCAATCAAGAAGTAGACATCTAAATTTTGAAACGTTTATCTAATTATTCCTTATCAATAAAACCTCGGGAATCAGACATCGGGGTAAGAACCTGAATGATCAGAGAAGAGGCAGAGAAGTGACCAGTGACCTCCTCTCTCTCTCCTTCCTCGGTCCAAAAGGGCTGAGAATGTTTCTGAGCCTCTCCCTACTACTTCCTACGTCTCTCTATATGTCCTCAGTCTTCCAAAACCTCTATGGCTAATTTTGGTCAGCTAGTAGCTAGCTCCACCCTTTGATTCAAAGTAAACTTTATTGGCAGTCTCAGGAGTGTCAGAGTGCAATCAAAATATCACACAACAAAATTTGGTAATTTTTGTCTTGACCTTTAGGATTGGGGTACTTCCTAGATCTGTAGTTTATCCAAGGTCTCATGGATTCAGAAATCTGATCTTTTTATATTATTTACTATCGGTGACTATGGGGGTCCAGCCCCTCGATAGTCCCCTCCCAGGGTCCGGGAAGAATCTACAACCAGCTGATAATTAATCTTTGAAGAAAAGAAATGAATCTATGTACACGAAACTCCTTAGTCCATACACTTTATTATTCTGTGTCGGTTCTCTCTCTACAAGCTTATACTCTGCTCTCAATTTAGCTTCTTTCTTGCCCAGTTTCTCTTTACATTTATCTGTTGTCCCCTCCAGGTTCTATCTTAATTCCTTCATCTAACTCTGCTCTTTCTAGGTTCTCATCCATCTAGTTCTTTCCCATAACAGCTCCTCTCCCATCTCCTTCTCTCTCATCTTACTCTTTCTCATCTTGTTCTTCCCCATCTGGCTCTTCCTCATCTTCCATCTCATTCCTCTAGTACTCTCTTCTAGCCTTTCAACCTAGTTCTTCCCCATCTCAGTTTGTTCCTCTCAAGTTCTTACCCATCTAGTTCTTCCATTTTCTTTTCTCTTCTCCGTCCTCCAGTGCCCTGGAAGTCCTGGTATATATACACTTACAAGCAGTACTCCCTTAGCAGTGCAAAGCCAGGCTTCCAGGGTCAAATGGAGGGGTGATAAGAATCACATAGAGCCGGGCGGTGGTGGCGCATGCCTTTAATCCCAGCACTCGGGAGGCAGAGGCAGGCAGATCTCTGTGAGTTCGAGGCCAGCCTGGGCTACCAAGTGAGTTCCAGGAAAGGCGCAAAGCTACACAGAGAAACCCTGTCTCGAAAAACAAAAAACAAAACAAAAAAACAAAAACAAAAACAAAAGCAAAAAAAGAAACAAAAAACAAACAAACAAAAAGAATCACATAGAGAGGCAATAACCGTTAATTATCATTTGCAACCCCAAAGGGAAGTGACCAATGGGGAAATGAATTAACCAAAGGCTAAATTTGGGTAATATCTAAGAAGAGGGATCTTATGTGTTCAACTATAGTCTTAAATGTGATTAGTAGGAAATGTTAAGAATCTATAAGTTGCTAGGTCAATGGGAGAAAATAAAACTATCTTCTTTTTTCCTGTGGCTCCTATCTGTCCAAGCTATCTGTCATTTTTCTGCAGGGTGGGGGAAAATGTGCTCAGTCGCTAGGCAACCTGTGTACAGCTAGATGCCTCTGGTGATAGTTAAAGGGAGATCTGGAACTAGAGGTAAGATTTGGGAAAGGAGGAAGTTAAGCTTAATTGGCACATCCGCCAGGCCTTCTCACACAGGTAGCCTGGATGCTTAAGTCTGTTCTTAGAGAGTACAGAGGTATCTCTGATAAGGTACTTTCCTCCATCTGGGGATAGACCTAGCCGGATGCTGCCAATGATGATAATTACAGGGAGGCTTGAACTGGGGTTCTGGCTAAGCATAGCTGTTAGCGCACAGGTTATCTAAATATTCCTAGAAGTGGTTAGGCAAGGAGTTAGAGGTCTAAAGTTAGTAAGGCTGTAAGAAGGAAGGGTCTGAGCTAAATTGTGTAAAGCTATTAACATCCACCTGACCTAGGCGGTGTTTCCTTGTGGAATTTATCTTATTTCAGGAGACTTGCATGTGGACTGTTATTACTGCTGGTCCTTGAAAGTGGCTAAAGGAGATATCTGATTCCAGAGAAAGCCTTTCCTGAGGCTGTTCTCCAAATACCTTGAATGTGTATGTCCAGAGAGTGATCAGTCCACACTGTCAGCCCTTCTTAGGGAAAAGTCAATTGGGAAAACTAAGAAGGCACACATGATTTTCATAACAGAAGACAGCTGATATATAACAAGCCAAATAACACCAAAAACTCTTTGGAATTTGACTTCCTCTGGAGGAATTCCCTGATCCCTCCAGGTAGTGACTTTGCCATAACCAGCTGAGCTCTTAGGATATGTTCCTGCGGCCCACGGCAGTTCACTGTTTGTGTCTGTGGGTGTTTTGCTTGCATGTGTGTCTATGCACAGTGTGTGCATTTGATGCCCTCGAAGACCAGAAGAGAGCGTTAGCTCTCCTGGTTGTGAGCTGCCACATAGGTCTGGGATCGAACCTGGGACCTCTGGAAGAGCAGCCAGTGCTCTTAATGGCTGAGCCATCTCTCCAGCCTGAGAACTTTGGTCTTGTTAGTGTCCCAGATGACTCTCGCTGGTGACCCCGTGAGAGCCTGGTACAGTGGGCAGCACATTCACCATTAATCTGTAGGGAAACTAGCAAAGTATTACTGACAGTGGCTGCTGCTTTTGTTCTCTCTGAAGGGGACCCTGCGGGAGGCACCAGAGGCCAGCTCGCTCTAAAGGCTGTGTAGTGAGTTACAGGCTTCAGGTTCTGTGCTCCGACCTGAGGCTTACCCAAGGGACATCATAGGATATCCCTTTTCTATACATTTTCTATCTAGTGTAAGATGAGAGGGGCCTACAGCTAATATCTAGCTTTTGGTTTTTTCCTTCCAAAGGACCTTTCTTTGCCGAGAGAATACAGTGAATATAGTCTGGTCCTGATGGACCTTCCTTAGTGTGCTCTGCCTTCCTTAGGTGACTGCCTGTCTTTATTGTCTCATTGCTGGCTTGAATATAACGTTCTTGGGCCCCATGTATGAGGCCTGGCATGAACTGACTACTTCTGAGCTCTGTCCTGTGAAGAATTGTGGAGGGAATTGTTAATCTATAAGCTTTGGCTGCCTTACCCTGGATTCCTTATTTCAGGGTGCGTCTCCTCCCCAACCCCCGTCCAGCTGTAACCATTGAGCAGTACACACTGTGTGGGGAAGACAGACAAGAACTGTTTGGAAGACAACATAGAGAAGTTCGGAGTATGATGGGAGCATGGAAGAGAACTGTCAGGCGGCTAGTGGAGGGTGGTAGGAAAGGCTTCTGGGTAGACACGTGAGGATCTGGGGCTGAGCTACACTAGGAGAGAAGGTGGTGATGGGGAGTGTGCTTTAGGTAGACACGCTTTACCAAACCAGAGAGCAGCAGGTATTCAGGCTGTTGCAAGTATGTTAGTTATATGGTAATAGAGAGTCTCCAGGGCAACTGTGGGACTATAAAAGACCATGGTAGTTCTCTGAGATTCATTCTGAATCCTGTGAGGAATCAGGAAGAGGCTTCGTGTCGAAGTGCCTTGACCAAGCTAACATTGTGGAGGAGTTAATGGTGATAACCCAGGAAATAGAAGAGGCAGAAGGGAGCTTGTGGTAGTAGTGACCAAGAGAAGAAGATGGACAGCAGAGATGTTAGAGGGCATGGAATCAGACTTGTGGGTGTAGGTGACAGGTGTGTGCATGAAACAAGCTATCGAGGACAACACCCCAGTTTCTGTCTTGGATAGGTGTGTTTGTAAGTGGTACAGCTCTGAGGGGAAAGTTTTCCCAACCTCAAGTGTTATGGTTTCCCCAGTGTAAGTGTTAAAGCTCTGCTCAGATGTGTGTGTGTGTGTGTGTGTGTGTGTGTAGGAGGTTTCCCCAGTGTAAGTGTTACAGCCCTACTCAGGTGTGTGTGCATATAGAAGGTTTTCCCAATGTAAGTGTTACAACTCTGCTCAGGTGTGTGTGTGTGTGTGTGTGTGTGTGTGTGTGTGTGTGTGTGTGTATAGGAGGTTTCCCCAATGTAAGTGTTACAGCTCTGAAGGGAAAGGTATCTTTGCAGTCAGGAGCCAAGGAATACCACAGAGTCACACCACACAACAAACCTCACACAAGAGATTTATTGGGAGGGGAAACCCAGGAGGGTGGCTGCCTCTGCTTGGGTGAAAAGCAGCAGAGGACTGAGCAGCAGACAGAGTTTATATAGCTTTTACTTGGGGATGGAGCTTTCCAGGGTGGGGATTGGTAGGATTTCAAGTCCAGAGCCTGAGGTGAGCTCTGGGATTGGTGGGATTTTAAGTCAGGATTTTAAGTCCTGAGCTTGGGTTTTCTGTAGGGCTGGGTCTATGTCAAGCAGTTAAGGCAGTTAGAGTGTTCTGTGGGCAGAATCTGGTGGTTGGAGGTCTTCAAGGGACTTACAGTGTTCCTGTTGGTTACATCTTGTAAGGTAGCGAATACAGAAAGAAGAACCAGCTTGAGAGAGGGCAGTTTGGGATATGTGTGGATTCACTTATGTAGAATCTCAGGAGGGGAGAGGGTAAGACACTGGCTATGGGATTTCAGGACAGGGAAAGTGGTGGACTCTAGAGAGGCGTAGTCAGAGCGGTATCTTCTTTTGTTTGTTTTTTCAAGACAGGGCTTCTCTGTGTAGCCTTAGCTGACCTGGAACTCACTCTGTAGCCCAGGCTGGCCTCGAACTCTCAGAGATCTGCCTGCCTCTGCCCCTGGAGTGTTGGGATTAAAGGCGTGCACCACCACCGCCCGGCTAGAGTCTATGTCTTTCATGCATTCTGCTCGATAGTTTCTGTGTATTCCTTTATAGTTCTGCCCGAGGCCTGCTCTACGTCAGTATCCGCGGTTGTTGGCCGTGGTGGAGGCAGACTGTAGCCCCACTCTGCTTTACTATCCAACACTTGTGAGGACAGACGAGGGCTCTCAGCTCAGAACCCATCCATGACATACAGCAAGGCCTGCTGCATCATAGTCCCGGGCTGGGTGGGCTCAACTGCCCATCATACAGAGTTGTGGGGTCCACCAGAGAAGACTGCTCAGACATGGGTTTAAGCCAAGAGAAAGTCTTTATTAACTGGCTGGTGATGACACCGGGTGTTCAGGATCCCAGTGTAGCACTGAGCCTTTCTCAGGGCGAGCTTTTAAGCACAAAATCCATATCCTGGGCTATCATATTTCAGTTAACAAGAACAGTTAGACAGAAGCAGAACTAACTACAGACACCAAAAAGCAAGGTTAGTGCATTGAGAGACTTCCCACAGCTCTGGGCTTTGATGGATTAGGTCTCTGCTTTTGTTTTGGCAGGTGGTGCTGTCTACATGCTGAATGTTACAGCCTGAATGGCACTTCCATCATGGAGTCAGTTGTGCTAAGGACACACGGTCCTTACCTGTCAGTATGTTGAATCTGGTGTGAGGGGAGGATGGTTAGATAAGGAAATGAAAGGCAATTAAACACAGCTGTGTTCTGTGTACTGGTCAGGTCACAGGCTAGGAATGCAACAGGAATTCAGGAAAGGAAGAAAACAGTTGGGGCTGAAGTTCCAAGGCTGCCTAGAGGAAGCAAAGCTGAAGTATCCTCATGGGACAGACCCTCGGGTTGTGATGCTGGGAAAGGGAGGGAAGTCCATCCACAGTGGCCATTCATCCACTTAACACACAACGGTACTCAGTAAATGTTTGAGGAAGGTCAGGCTGGCGGTTCAGGTTCAGTCCAGGTTGGTGTGCTTGTGGGCTCCCTGCATACCTGGCAAGAGTCATGATTTTAGGCTGAGGATTTTTGAGATTCATTTCGCTATAGTAGGTTTTTGTTTTTTGTTTGTTTTTCCCTTTTCTTCTTTGAGGCAGGGTTTCTTTGTGTAACAGCCCTGGCTGTCCTGGAACTCACTTTGTAGACTAGGCTGGCCTCGAACTCACAGAGATCTGCCTGCCTCTGTCTCCTGAGTGCTGGGATTAAAGGTGTGCGCCACCACTGCCCAGCTCGCCATAGCAGTTTTTGAAACATAATCTTACATGACTAGTAAATACATATAGCAGATGGCCACTGTAAAGAGTGGCCAATGACCGCTGTAAAGAGTCTAAGGAAACACTGAAGGAAGACCCAAGACTCAAATAGTTTGCAAGAACAAAGAACGTTTATTATGCCAACATGCATGTGGGGTCGTTCACCTGTACGAAATGGCTACAACCCCAAGAGGGATGTGCAGGCTCCTTTTAAGCACAGCTAAGGGAAGTGTCAGGGTCAACTACATAATTGGTTAAGCAGGCAGCAGTTACATTAGCGTATTTCTAATTGGCTGAGGTTTAGTCTTCTCATTTTTGGACACATCTGCACAAGCGTGGATGTGACTCAGGGGGCTGCTGGGCTTGTTCTTGAGACACTGTGAGGCTGACTTAGACCCTCTGTGTTTATTCTCTCCCTCGACCCTGAATGTAAGGGCCTTGTAGATAAGTGGCCCTTTGTTGGAAAAGACACCTGTTTGTCCTTCTCAGAGAACTGGAGCCTAAATTTGGTTGAGGAGGTAGGAGAGTTTAACCCCTTCATGTGGATGGTGAGGATATGACAGGACCCCACTCACCTTTCGGAAGAGCAGTTTGGCAGTGGTGTGTGGTATGCAGGAAGCCTTGGCAAGAGGAATATCAACAGTGGAGAGGTCAGGTGAGAGATCAGTGTAATGGTCCAAAACAACAGCAGCAGCAGCAACAACAACAACACCTCAAACGGCTCAAGAAGGAAGGGACAGCCATCCATGCCTGGCCCTTTCTGAGACTCGGCTGTCTTAGTCTGACTTTGAATGGAGTCAGCAGACACCTGGAGAGACACATGCAGTGAACCAACGTGTAACACTCCCTTTCTGTGAGCTGCTGATGGGTTCCTAGTCTGTTGTTTTTTTTTAAGATTTATTTTTATTTTCTTATTTATATGTGTATGTATGTACGTGTGTGTGTGTGTGTGTGTGTGTGTGTGTGTGTGTGTGTGTGTTTGCCCGTGCACACTTGTGTACATGGTGTACAGTTTGCTGAGTGTATAAGCTGCAGTACAGAAAGTTTGGGAATACTGGGACTCAGAACCCACTTTGCTCCTTCCTGTGGGACCACGCATCAGATTCTCCACATCTCTGAGCTGAACAATGGTGATGTCACCAAGAAGCTTGCATCTTTTAGAAACCAGAGGTTTAGAACAGCTTTGGGTTGACCGTGACTTCATGGAGCTGTTGTAGGGCAGGAGGAGAAAGCGGCCTGGAGTTCTTGCTGGTGTCAAGACTAGTCTGTGTTGGGGTGGCCGGACCATGTTGGCAAGTCATTGTCCTTTCAGGGAAGCTCCAGTGTGAGTTATACTTTGTTGGACTTTATAGGCAGTCCATACTGGAGGCCCGCCCTTTGTAAACAGAGGCACATGAGTTATTCCTGGGCCGTTTGGAAGGTTAGAAAACAGAAAAGCAACAGTAGAGTCACTGCAGAGAATGTGTCAGTTCTTCCGAAACACTGCCCTTCGGTCTACCCCTTCTGCATATTTGTGAAGCGGAGCTGACAGCTGTCCTGAATCCTAATCTAGTGTTCGCTGTCTAGGATCTTCAGCAGTTCCTTGATTTGCTCCGTATTCGCTCTTCTTATCCTGGCTTTTCCACATTGAAAGATTAAAGGGAAGATCTACATATCATCATTTCATTATATATGTCAGATGATTTGGTAAAATGCAGTATAAACATGATTTAAAAGACTAAATGAAAATAGAGAATTCTTCTCTCCCCTGTCACATACCTTATCACTGTCCTCTCCTCTTTCCTTTCAATTTTGACACAGGCTCTCTCTATCTAGTCCAGGCTGGCTTGGAACTCACTGTGTAGCCCAGGCTAACCTTGAATTCACAATCTTCTTGCTTCAGCATATGGTGGGATTATAGACATGTGCCACCACACCCAACTTGGGAGTTTTCTTTTTTAACTCTATAAAATGCATTTAGCAAAATCCTATAATAAGTACATGCAATGGGAAACATTAGAATGTCTTTGAAATCAGGACCATGACAGGAATATTCATGATTTCTCTTTCTCTTTGGCATTATTTTATCATCTTAGCCAGTGCAGAATTTCTTTCAGTAAAGAGATGCACAAAGACAACTAGAATTATGTATTCAAACTGGTTAAAAACCAACAAAACTCAAGGGGCTGGAGAGATGGCTGCTCTTCTAGAGGCCTGGGTTTTGATTGCAGCACCTGTGTGGCGGCTCACAAACATGTAGCTCCAGTTCTGGGGATGAGATCCTCTCTTCCAGCCT
>CABHPQ010163015.1:0-25801 GCA_902168405.1 Peromyscus aztecus | reverse complement strand
AGGAAAGGCCCCAGGTGCATTTGGCTTGGAAGATCTGTGCTCCCTCTGAAAGATGGGAGAGTCTTGTAAGATGAAACATGGTAACGACCTGGTGGGGTTTGGGTCAAATCAGAGAAAAGGTCTGAAAAAGACATGGGCAGGAAGAGGATCCTGCCCTCATTCATGGGGAGGCAATGGGGTAGCAGTATGGGGCTGGAGAGGAAGTGCCACCGGAGAACAGAATGTCATATTAGTGGAACTCAAAGGAAAAAATGATGAGAGCCTCAGGTCTGGACACCTTGCTCTGGCCCAGAGGACACTACCCAAATCAAAGTATATTCTAATCATGAGAAGTCCAAGCTAAAACCCCATGGCCCTAAACACACACACACACACACACACACACACACACACACACACACACACACTTGCACATATGTGGCCCAAGCTTCATGTAGGATAATCACCAGTTTGTAAAATAAAAAGTTTTTCCAAAGGACCTGGATTAATTTCTATGCTTTATAAATGTACAATATTGAGATGAAGTTTGAGGGACCAGAGAATGATCAGAGCACACAAAGGAGCTAAAAGTCGACATCACAGTGCGCTCCCAGTGGTGAGCCCAGAAACCATGTGCTCTAGACTTGGAAGAAGCTGTAATCAGTACCACTGAGTAGTAGAATCTGGGCTTGGTGGGAGATGCCTACCTAAAAGTCATCTCCAAAGGCAAACGCCAACAGCATCACTTACCAGCAGACGTGACTGCTGAGCACCTCCTGTGTGCCATGCATCACACTACATGTTTGACAGATGCGGTTTCATGTGAATGTTTCCAATGTGTAAGCAAGCGCTAACACTCCCATCTTCTAGCTGAAGGAAGCTGGAGGCCAAGGATACACCCAAGTTGCAGAGCCTGCCTTGGAATGGAGATGATCTGGTTTCATACCCTGGGCACTTTCCCCAGTCTCTGGCCAGAGTGCCTCCTCCTTTCGTGTTTCTGCATGGTCTGGCTTCTTTCCTGTCTCAACAGCCCCGATTTTGTGACTTTCTTCCAGAAACAGACCTCTATCAGCAACTCTCCTCTGCTCTGTTTCTTTTTCCTGGAGTTTGCTGCAGATTAGAAACTGATCCTGCATCTCGTTTATGCCTGACTGCAGGAGGGAGACACCCAGGCTCCTGATGAGTCCACCGTGAGGAACAACAGGAAGTGGGGTGGATGCTGGCAGGAGGCAGGACTAGCCAGTGTCTTATCTGTCAGTCCCAAGATGAAATTGGAGGTCGCTGTAAAAATCTTAGAAAGAAAGGCTTGTTTTAAATCCTTGGGTTGTTATTTAAAGCCAAGCACCTCCTCCATGTTCCTATCTTGAATTAGTAGGTCTCCTGTGAAAAACTTCATTGATAATCTTTAAAGGAAACATTTGCTGGGCTGGAGAGATGGCTTAGTAGTTAAGAGCACCTACTGTTCTTCCAGAAGACCTGGGTTCAGTTTCCAGCTCCCACATGGCAGCTCACAGCAGTCTGTAACTCTAGTTTCAGGGGATCTGATGCCCTCTTCTGGCTCCTGTGGGCACTGCACACACACGGTTTACATACATACATGTAGGCAAAGCACAAATACACATAAAAGAAAGAAAAGAAAGTATGTGTTTAGCATTTGATATAGGCAATAATCAGCAAGAGGCCTGATGGGATTTTTTTGGTATATGTATGTCTATGTGTGTGTGTGTGTGAGGGCACATTTATGTGCAGGTAGGCATCAGATATGTATACATGCATGTAGAAACCAAAGGACAACCTTGGGTGGTGTTTCTCAGCACCTCTCCTCTGCACCATATAATATTTTCTTTTTTGAGTCAGTCTCCCAATGGACTAGAGCTCACCAAGGAGTGTTGGCTAGCTGGCCAGTGAGCCCCAGGATTCTCCTATCTCTGCCTCATGAACACTGTGATTACATGGACATATTCCCACAGCAGGATTTGGTTTTTTGTTTGTTTGTTTGTTTGTTTGTTTGTTTGTTTGTTTGTTTGTTTGTTTGTTTTTAACATGGTTTCTGGGTATTGAACTCAAGTCCTGGTACTTGCAAGGCAAGCACTTTAATGACTGAGCCATGTACCCAGGCCAGACAAGAGGTTTTGCATTAGTAGTTGAAGTGGGGAGGATCATTAGGCCAAGCTCTCAGGTGACCCAAAATAAAGATAGCATCCTCATAAGACCATCGTGCTTAAAGTCACATGGGTTGGGGATTCATGTTGTATGTCCCCATCCAAGTACTAAGCAGGCCCAACCCTTCTTGGTTTCTGAGGTCAATGAGATCGGGCACGTTCCGGGTGGTATGGCCATAGTCATGTTGTGCATCTCTAGTTATGTGATGGAGAGAAGAAAAGTGCTCATCCTAGCCCTGCCTCTCTTGCAGTCACAGCCCAGCACACAAATACTACCTGGCCACAGACCCCATGAGCGGGGCCGTCTTCCTGTCTGACACCAACAGCCGGCGGGTCTTCAAGATCAAGTCCACCACAGTGGTGAAGGACCTGGTCAAGAACTCTGAGGTGGTGGCAGGGACTGGTGATCAGTGCCTCCCCTTTGATGATACTCGCTGCGGAGATGGTGGGAAAGCCACAGAAGCCACACTCACTAATCCCAGGGGTAAGGCCTTGCATTTGAAACAATAGCATTTGTTTGACATTGAAATTATGTGTGTGTGTATACATACATATATATATATATATGATATAGGCAATCATCAGCAAGAGACCTCAGAGACAGAGACAAAGAGACAGAGAGAGCGTATACAGAGGAACTGTGATAATTCCACCTGCCCGAAACCACCCAAGTTAACAATACCTGTCTTTGCTCGTCTTTTTCTCTGAATGTTTGTGCACGTTAGTCACTGCAGTCAAGCAAGATGAAACCACATCAAGCATACTCTTTAGTAAGCTGCTTTTATCTAAACGATACAGCATGACTTCTCCGTGACAATAAACAGTCTCCCAGCTACTCCTTTTGAACAGCCATGTGGGATCCTGACAAGCCAATGCCCCATCCCGTGCAGGCTTTCTCTCAGTTATTGCTACACAAAGCCATTGTCCTCTGTCCTCTTAGGTAGACCCTAAGAAGTGCGTCTCTAATTTTGCATTCATCAAGCATTTACCAAGTGCACAGAGCTTCGTAATACATAGCAAAGCTCATTGTAGCAGAATAAATGAATCTGGGATGGGACGCACTCTGATAGAAGTGAGGAGACACATGCCCTAAGATATAAGAAGGAAGAGCTATGTATGGAGCTCTAAGATGAGAGACCTGTACTCCTGGAGACTGAGGAGGCCTGACAGAAGAGAAGCCCTCACTGCCAACAGACATCCTTCAGTAGAGCATTTACTATGTTGCAAGCACTACAACCAGGGACTTCCAACCTCTAAACATCAGGTCCTACTCAAAAAAAAAAAAATGAGGATAATAATCCCATCTGTGCCTACCTCCTAAGACTGTTCTGGAGGTCAAAGTTGATATATTTCACATGCCTTCCTGTGAAACTGTTAGAAATGATTATATTGTTAAGGAGCACCAGATTTCAAGGTCTGGTTTCAAATCAAAGCAGTAGACTCTAGAAAAATCATGTGTTCAAATCAGGCTTTGTTACCTAGTAACTGTGTAATGTTGGGCAAGTTGCTTAACCTCTCTGAACCTCATTTTTCTTCTCTGTGCCACAAGGCTATACCACACAGTCAGAATCCAACTTAAATGTCAAGAATAGAAATGTCTAATACAGACAACTAGGTACACAGTAAACACAGCATCAGAGGAGATCCCCATTATTATCATTATAGTGTATTATATAATCGTATAGCATCATATAACATCATGGTAGGTTGTCTACCTAACTAATGGAATGGTCAGGTGATAACTCTACAAGGGAAGTACTGTGTCATCAATGGCCAAACTCCCTGTCAGTTGTGACTCCTCGGTAATGAGTGAGCAGTAGACAGCAAGCACAGGCTTGCACTGAGATTTTTCTCTGCTACTAGAAGGCTCCCAATAGAGGCTCCTCCCCTTTCGAACCTCAGTTTCCCAATTTGTAAATAAGCAGGTTAGACCAAATGATCCCCAAGGCCCCTGTCAGCTGCAACATTCTACTCTCTTCCAATTAAAACAGTTCCTTGCTGAGAGATTTTTCTTCTCTCCTGGCATTTCTGCGTTGTTCTGAACGCCTGTGGTCCCCCACCCACCCACCCACACAGATGGAGTGGCAGTACCATTGCCCAAAAGCCTGTAATTAACCCAGATAGAAATGACAAGGGTGCTGCAATCTGCAGTCACTTTGCAGTGGGGAGGAGAAAAGATGTCCATCTATTTAGCACAACAAAAGGAGAAAAAATGAAGTAATTAATCAGAGGACAGATCACTTCTATTAGCCTGCGCAGCCAACTTTGTAAACAAGAAACCCAATTGTTCATGGAGCGCTCATCAGTCCTGGCAGATGGAAGGGAGAGACGGGGCATAGCCAGGCAGACAGGCAGACTCATGTCCTGCTGCTTAAGGAAGGAAATTAATTGACATTCTAGGCAGGACCACAGCAAAGGCTCCCAGCCCTGAAGCTGCCTGCACATCGGTGTGAAGTCCAGCTTCCCAGCCCTTTAAAGAGGGATGGAATGAGTGTTCTGGCCATCACTCAGAGATCCCTGGAGGCTTTAACCTATCCTGCTGGCCTGAAAGAGACACACGGACTTGAGAACCCACCCAGGCCTTGGAAGCCACAGAACCCTGACTGTCTCACAGTCACAGTGGTCGCTAATGAGTATTGGGAGCTAAGAATTCCAAGTCAGCTGTGTCCCCTGGACCCCGTGTGTGTCTGTGTGTCTGTATGTCTGTGTCTGTGTGTTTATGTCTGTGGTGTATGTGTGTGTGTCTGTGTGTTTGTGTGAGTGTATGCATGTGTATGTGTCTCTGTGGTTTGTGCAGGTGTACATGTGCATGTCAGGATACACAATCATGTGTACAGAGGCCAGAGACCAGAGGTGTTACTCTGCATTTTTCTACATTTTTGGTTTTTGTTTTTTTGGTTTTTCTGCTTTTTCTTTTTTAAACAGGACCTCTCATTGACCCAGAATTCAGTGAGCCCTAGAAATCCACCTGTCTCTACCTGCCCAATGTCAAGATTGTAAGAGTGCTCCCGTGCCTAGCTTCTTTTTGTTTGTTTGTTGTTTGTTTGTTTGTTTGTTTTTCAAGACAGGGTTTCTCTGTGTAGTTTTGATGACTGTCCTGGAGCTCGCTCTGTAGACCAAGCTGGCCTCAAACTCACAGAGATTATCCTGGCTCTGCCTCCCCAGTGCTGGGATTAAAGGGTGTGCCACCACAGCCTGGCCCATGCCTTGCTTCTTTTTTGTGGGTTCCACGACTAGAACTCAGGCCCTCACTTTACCAACTGAGGTCTCTCCCTGGCCTTCCCAGTCACAAACTAACATCCCCTACAGCAAAGAGGAGGAGGCCAAGCATCAGTAGTGAAGTAACCCAATCAGGAGCTCCATAGTTCAGGCATGCCCCGCCCATGCCTCCTCTACCTCCTCCCATTGGCTGGCCAGAAGAAAACAGAGCGTATCACGTGACCAAGTTACCCTTTAGGTTACCACCTCCCCCCTGGGTCTGTCATTTCCCACAGTATGCCATGTGGTTCTGACTCAGTCCTGTGTCTCCATTTCAAAACCTGTCACCCCTCACTGTGTACACGGGTGGCAGATACCGCCCAGAAATTTGGAACACATTCATCAGCCCCAGTCCCTGCCATCCCCTGAGTGGTGTTGCCAGACATGAGGCCAAGCAGAAGTTCTCCAGCTGACTCTGAAATGAGTCCCTGGCCAAAAGGAACGACCTCCCTCCGGAGTGGCCTTCTGACTGTTCTGTACCATCACCCAGGGTGCCCTTCAGAAATGCGAGCTTCACATGAGATCTTCTCAAGCAGCCACCTGGGGGTGCCATGGGCTCCTTGTAAGTTCTCAGGGCTGAGGCAGAAATGCGGACTGCAGACAGCCCTTTGATTGAACAAGTGAGAAAGCAGATGCCAAGAGGTCCAGTGCTTGGTCACAGAGGTCTGGAGAAGAGTGAAAAGGGGGGATGCTGAATGATTGATAGCCTGGACCCCCGTCTTCAGTATGCCTTCCTCAGACCCTAAAGTCAACAAACCCATTCTCTAATGAACCCATGGGATTCTTTTTAGACTGGCCTTTTATAATGATCACTGAAACTGAAATAATAAGGGTTGGTGAACTTCAAGTATGATTGTCTTGAAAGAAAAGAGAAACTGTGACTAAGAAGGAGATCCATTATTGTGTTTGCAGGACTTCAGAAATAGGTTCATTTAAATAATTCACAGTGACGTGATGCTGGAAAATGTCTCCCCGACCTCCACCTCAAGTGCTTCAGAGACCCAGTTTCTGTTGGTAGCCACGTGAAAGATTAAAAGTCTCTTGTGACAGCAAAGTAGGAAGCCAGGACCTGAGGTCTAGGGCGCTGGATTTTAATCCCTAGCTCATGGGACACTCAAAACCTTGGCACCTTCCCTGCCCTCTGTTCATCTTTAAGAGGTGACTGGAAGGGCTGGGCATAGCTCAGTTGATAGGGTGCTTGTCTGACATGCACAGAGCCCCAGGTTCAATCCTCAGCACTGCATGAGACTGTGTGTGCCAGTGCACACATGAAACCCAGCACTCTCGGGAGGTAGAGACGGGAGTTCCAGCATTCAAGGTCATCCTCTCTATATCCAGAACTCGAGGCCAGCCTGGGCTCTATGAGATCCTGTCTCAAAGAAATAATAACAATTTTGAATTTTTTCTTAAAATTTAAAAGTAAACAAAAGTAAGTAATAATTTGTTAATGGGAGCTAGAGGGATTTGGGTGTAGCTCAGTGCTATAGTGCTTACCTCCATGGCCAAGACCCTGGCAGAGGGACAGAGGAGTAGATGTCAAATTCCAAAGCTCTCTACTATATGGCTCCTTCTCATCCCCAATGCTGAATTCCTTTTGGCCTTCTCCACCCCAGGAATTACCGTGGACAAGTTTGGGCTCATTTACTTCGTGGATGGCACAATGATCAGACGCGTCGATCAAAATGGGATCATCTCCACCTTGCTGGGCTCCAATGACCTCACCTCCGCCAGGCCCCTCAGCTGTGACTCTGTCATGGATATTTCTCAGGTGAGAAGACTTTGTCTGCTGGAACCCTGTGTGCCTGTGTGTTCTTCCTGTCTTCTGTTACCCAGCCAGCCTGATGACTACTCCTCTTAGCACTGTTCAAGCCTTTGAACAGGTCCCACTGTGTTGAGTACCCAGAGTTCAAAGACAAGGAAGAAACTGCCCCAACCCAGCTGCCCTGAGAGTTCACTGTTAGGTGTAACAAGTGTGTGGCTAGATTGGGGGCACAGAGGACAGTGACAAAACCTTCCCAGGTCTAGTGGACCAGTGTCGATTTAAATTCATAACCCTGAACTTCCTCTTTGACAGCACGTACAGACACGTGTATTTTCAATACCATAAGCTGCTGCACAAGGACAGGAATTCTGCCTGTCATCTCATCTACTTAACTAGAGTGCCTGGGATACAGCCAGCACAGCCCATATTTTTTGGATAACTGATTGAACCCTAGCTGTACCACTCAGTAGATCCCTAGCTACCAAAGCTTTGGTGCATAGATGAGTTTGTGAAATCTTTGAACCTCATTTCTCCTAACCATACAATGAAGTGATTGACATCAGCATGGCAAGATTGCCTTGGAAATACATAAAACAATATGTGGGTTCAACAATGCTCATCACTTCAGATGTAATGAATAAAAAGCATCCTAGCATCCACTTCCGGTAAGGAGGTGACATGAGTACCAGGTTTGGACCAGGGGTTTGCTAGATGGCAAAAAAAAAAAAAAAGAATAGAAAAGAGATAGTATGTGCAAAGATGCAAAGATGGCCGGGCAGTGGTGGCACACGCCTTTAATCCCAGCACTCGGGAGGCAGAGGCAGGCGGATCTCTGTGAGTTCGAGGCCAGCCTGGGCTACCAAGTGAGTTCCAGGAAAGACGCAAAGCTACACAGAGAAACCCTGTCTCGAAAAACCAAAAAAAAAAAAAAAAAGATGCAAAGATGTTACTAGGCCTGGTGTGCTCAAAGAACATCAGAAGTCTGGGGATGTGGCTCAGTTGATAGAAAGCTTGCTTAGCATTCATAAGACCCTGAGTTCAATCCCTACTCCATATAAATTAGATGTGGTGGCACACTCCTGTAATCCCACTTCTGCAAAGTAGAAGCTGGAGAACCAAAGTTCAGGGTCATTCTTAGCTACATGGTAAGTTCAAAGCCAGCCTGAGATACATGAGACCCTGTCTCAAAGAACATTGGAAGGTTGAATGCCAAAGCAGAGGGCACTTTGAAGGAAGTTGAGATAGGAAGTGTGGTCTAGAGCCACTGAGAGAAGGACCTCATACTATACCAAGGGGCCTTAGCAGGTAGACAGCAGGAACCAAGCTGAGACCCAGTGACTGACTATCCAATATATCCTGAGTATATCCTATGATGACTTGGCAACGACCAGGTCCTTTACTGCCAGGTCCTGGATCAGGGCTTGGCTTGAGTTCAGTTGGTAGCATCCATCCTGCTAACATTATCAGAGCCTAGAGAACATAAAGAAGCCAACAGGAGCCCTCTCCCAGCCCCTCTTGCCATGCCTTCCTCTGTTACTAATACCTATCTCTGAGCTCCTTCCTCCAAGCCCCATGACCACACTGTTGGCAGCTCCGGCACCCACATCCCATCCCAACCCAATGCTGGTGCGGTGTCCCCCTGTGCCAGCTTCGGTGACGATGCGTTCCAGAGTGAAATCTGCTCTCTGCCACTTGCCTTTGCAGCTTGGCAGGCTTCGCCTTGCTGGCTCGAGAGCTTCTCTCTCCAGTCTGTGAGCAAGCTAGAATTACCCAGGGGGAAGCCGCCAAAACCTAAGGATGTGCAGACAAGTATTTTTGCTTCTCTAAATGGGCCCTCCACCAGCCAGCACAGGGAGCCGAACGTTTTCAGTCCACACACTGGAAAGTTGTTTAGGTTTAGACACAGGCACTGCCAGGCACTCACACCAAAGGCTTTGGAAGGCAGCTGCCATGTTGAAGGGGAGAAAAACACAAAAGCCACATACTGAGAAATCATGGCGTAAACTCTCTACTCCTGGTCCTTGCTGCCTTTGTCTGAATGTAAGAACTGGATTTTCTTTTTCAATGAACTCTTAACCCAGCCAGGCATATATTTTTACATACACATATGGGAGGTGGTATTTGTTTTCAGAGCTCCCTCTACTAACGACACCCACAGAAACCATGACCAAAGCCTGTAAAAGAGGTAAGCATGGAATTTGGGAGGCGAGAAGGACCAAACCCCAAAAGACACTGCGGGAGGCATGCGGGAAACAAGCAGATGTCGCAGGCCT
Source organism: Peromyscus aztecus (assembly GCA_902168405.1). Classification (NCBI taxonomy): domain Eukaryota; kingdom Metazoa; phylum Chordata; class Mammalia; order Rodentia; family Cricetidae; genus Peromyscus; species Peromyscus aztecus. The sequence continues at coordinate 16,367 of CABHPQ010163015.1, read as the reverse complement.
GGAGGCTGGTTCTCAGCTCCCCACGCAGGGCCACCACTCCATACTGTGGAACCAAAATGAGAACTTGCTATGTGCTAGGCACGCTGCTAGAAATGAGGTCAGAGCTGAGTACAACTTCTCTTTTCTCATCGAGTTGCCATAGTCCCCGGGGCCGAGTGAAGGAAACTGAGGCTGAGCGAAAGGAAATGCCTTATAAACAGAGCCCTACGCTGGGTTTCATCAAGGATGGGGAAATGAATCCTTCTAATCAAATCATGAACATAATTGCCTAGCACAGGGCCACCAGCTGGTAATAGGATGTAAATGTTAGTTCCCTGAAACTCCACAATGAACTTCCTTGTATATTGTCTCATTTGCTGCAGCGCCCCTGGATAATGTTGATTGCTCTGATTTACACATGGGGAAAGAAGTTTGGGGGGGGGGGTAAGAAACTTGAGTCAGATGACCTGACCCATTAGTGACTGTGGAAACAAACAGGACGTGAGGTACCCTGCCCCCATCCCTCCTGCTCTGTGTACCATTTGTAGACATTCATTCACTTATTCCTGTGACAATGTATTTGTGTACACTCATCACTCTGTGGCAAAGCAAATATCAAAATACCTTACTGGAGATACAGAGTATTCAGGACAACTGGGAAAGGGAGCCCCCTCCACAACAGGTCCCTTGGACATAGGAGCTCAAGGACTACGGAAGTTCTAAGGTCCAGTCCCAACATTTCCATGATGGGGGTTGAAGCTGTAGCAGCAGCATCATTAACCAGAGGAGAAACCAGAGAGGTGTATGCATGGAATCTGGTGCAGAGACATTAAGCCAGCATTGTGCCGGAGCCCAGAGCAGCTGAGAGCAGTGGCCTTCTTTCCCAGGCACATAGTAACATAAAGCAACGTGCAGAGAACGCTGTGCTCACCTGTTCCTTTCTTCTCCCCCACAACCCTAGTCTCTCCACTGGCTCCCTCTCTGCTCCTTCCCACCCATCCCCCCTCATCAGTGCGCCATCTTTTCATCATAATGACAGGCAGAAAGGTCTCTGCAAGTAAGTCCCCAAGGTGCCACAGGACCAGAGGGTATAAAATATTTAGCGGCCAGTGTTGACAAGGAATGGGTTTTAGGAAATTGAAAATTCTCCTGTCACTTTAAAGCAAACTGTGTTCTTGATGTAGCTGAAAGCTGGCGGGACCATGCCCCAGAGAGCACTGGGCAGTGCGGGCAGCAGCAGCTCTGGAGGGGCTGAAAGCTCCCCTGCTCTTCAGACAGACAGGGGCTGGGGCTGGGTGAGGAACAAGAGGCTTTAGGACACGGGAGCGGAGCATCGGCTGTGTTAGCCCATCCTGGGCATGGCTCTAAGCTAAGGGGACAGAGAGGGGCAACGTTTGGGGGTTTTTGTTGTTGTTTGGTTGTTTTTATTTTGTTGTTGTTGTTGTTGCTGTTGCTGTTGTTGTTGTTTTCATTTGCCAACAACCATATATACCCTGCAGCAACTTTTTTTAAAATTAAAATAAAAAAGAATATTAACACCATCCTTGATCCCAGAATGGTTAACATTTTGGTATGTTTCCTTCAAGCTTTTTATCTCCTCTTTGTCCATAAACTAACATCTGTGTTTCCCTAGCTGATCTCACTCTCCTCCTGAAGCTCTGTAGTCCATTTTTTCTATTTAGCACAGAGCAAACCCTTCCCCCACATCATTACATATCCACCTAAGGGAGTGTTTTCAACCTGTGGGTCATGACCCCTTTAGGGTCACATATCAAATATCCTACATGTCAGATATTTACATTACAATTTATAACAATAGCAAAATAACAGTTATGAAGTAGCAACAAAATAATTTTATGGTTAGGGGTCACTACAACATGAGGAACTGTATTACAGGGTCACAGCATTAGAAGGGTTGAGAACCACTGGCCTAGAGCATCATGTTAAAAGATTGTTCTCAGCATTCTAATTTACAAGTAAAGTAAATGTGCTATAACTATTTAGCCAGTTCTCCGTTGTTGGACATCTGAGCTGGCTCTGTTTGGTTTGGGGTTTTTGTTGTTTTGTTGCCATTATTAAAATGGATGTGATTGAAAAACACTATAGACACTAGCATGCAAGAGCAAATTCCTAGAAAAGAAACTTTCTAATTACATTTATCATATTGTCTGAGTAAACCCCAATGTCAAGTAGGAATGTCTGTAGGAAGCCCAGCAATGTCAAGGTGATGGGTCTTCAGGTAAAGCCAGCTGCAAGAAGCATGATCAGCATTTCCAGACTGTGTGCAATGTCTTGGGGACATGACTGGCCAAGGGCTTCTCTTAGTGCCAGCCCTTCTTAGTGTGATATGTCCAACAATCCTTAGAGTCAAGCTTTGCTTACCCCAGACCCTGAGAGCTGCAGCCCACTTGAATTCTCACCGTGATTTCAGCCACTTTCCCAGCGTGGCTTAAGAGAGACTCAGTGTGAGGCTCCAGGCTCTGAGCCTAAGTCCCACCGCAAGTATCGTTAATCGCTTCTAGGAGGACCTGCTCTGTGAAGACCCAGAGACCCCCACATAAATCAGGTTTGCCAAGCTCCAGTGTGAACTCAGTTGCCCAAGGGATCTGTACGGATTCAGTAGCTTTGGGACAAGCTTGCCATTGTGCATTTCTGACCAGCTCCAAGGGGAGGCCAGCACTGCAGGTCTGATTATTCCCCTTTAAAGAGAAGAACCCAGGTGTGGTCCTCAACCCAAGAAACAATCACGCAGGAAGTTACTTTTAAACAGCCCAAGGGAGCAGACCAATCACACCAAGGCATTGGCTTATCTGATTACTCAGAATGTTTTCTACAATGTCCGTAGATAGTTAGACTATGGAACCAAAACTGAAAATCACTAATATAGAACAATGTGTCAGACAGGGGCATGGGTTTTTTCACTTTACAGCCCCCAAACCCTACCTTGTGTTAATCATCTTCATGCCTGAGTCAGGTCAGCATTTCATGAAGATCTTTTTAAATCCTCCTAACAATTTCTCTGTCAGCCTCCAGACTCCATCTTCCTCTCCCTCCTACTTCTGTATCCATCATCCTAGTTTGAGCACTTACTGTGTGTCAGGAGGTACAGCTGTCACCCCTGGTTTCCTAATATGAATTTTTTGAAGCTCAGAAAAGCAAAGTAACTTGCCCAAGGTTGTAAGTGATGGGTCTAGGTTCAGAACCTAAGCCTGTCTGACTCCAAAGTCTCCATCTCAACTACTGCTTTTTGAGGCTGTGGTCCCCTTCTTCAGTCTCTGCTAGGCTGGGCCAAACTGTATATAAAGGCCCTTTGGACACAATAGTGGGTCATTGGGAGTTTGGGGGTGACTAGTAGTGGGCATCCTGTCATCATTTGAGTGTCCATGTCTCTATTGTCAGGTTCGCCTGGAGTGGCCCACAGACTTAGCCATCAACCCAATGGATAATTCCCTCTATGTCCTCGACAACAATGTGGTCCTGCAAATCTCTGAAAACCACCAGGTGCGCATTGTCGCTGGGAGGCCTATGCACTGCCAGGTTCCTGGCATCGATCACTTCCTGTTGAGCAAGGTGGCTATCCACGCAACCCTGGAGTCAGCCACTGCTTTGGCTGTTTCACACAATGGAGTCCTGTATATCGCCGAGACTGATGAGAAAAAGGTTAACCGCATCAGGCAGGTCACTACAAGTGGTGAGATCTCCCTGGTCGCTGGTGCCCCCAGTGGCTGTGACTGTAAAAACGATGCCAACTGTGATTGTTTCTCTGGAGATGATGGTTATGCCAAGGATGCAAAGCTAAATACCCCATCTTCTTTGGCTGTGTGTGCTGATGGGGAGCTCTACGTGGCCGACCTTGGAAACATCCGAATTCGATTCATCCGTAAAAACAAGCCTTTCCTCAACACCCAGAACATGTATGAGCTGTCCTCCCCTATCGACCAGGAGCTGTACCTCTTTGACACCAGTGGCAAGCATCTGTACACTCAGAGCCTGCCTACAGGAGACTACCTGTACAACTTTACTTACACGGGGGACGGCGACATCACACACATCACGGACAACAATGGCAACATGGTGAATGTCCGCCGAGATTCTACCGGGATGCCGCTCTGGCTGGTAGTCCCAGATGGCCAGGTATACTGGGTAACCATGGGCACCAACAGTGCACTCAGAAGTGTGACCACACAAGGACACGAGCTGGCTATGATGACATACCATGGCAACTCTGGCCTCCTGGCAACCAAAAGCAATGAAAATGGGTGGACAACGTTTTATGAGTAAGTATCAAGATATGGTTGTGTTTTATGAGATGCATTGTGAGACTGAAGATGAATGAATTGACAGAGTGTAATTTTTTCATGTATTCCATTTAATTCAGGATTGGGGCTGAAAACCATTACCAGTGGTAGGTTATGCATGTTCATGTTCTGAATGATTTATCCTAAAAGGGAAATGGTATAGTGCAAAGGGCATAAGCTTTGGACTCATAGATGTGGGCTTCAATCCCAGCTCTACAATGGGCTTACTCTCTCTAGGTCTCACTTTCCACACCTGTAAAATGGATACAGTAGACACCCACTCACAATACCATGGGAACATGATGTCTACCAAAAGTACTTAAAGGGTTAATATCTTCATATAAACAGAGGTGATAATAGAAGGAACACATGGATGAATTTTCTACATAACTGAAGTTCCATTTTTTTTAATTTCGGATGAACTTATGGCATCCATTGTATTCTCCTTTCTCAAACACATAAACATCACCTGGCCTTTTTTTTTTTTTTTAAATAAGTCAAGTTCATTAAGGAATGGAAACAGTTGTCTATCCTGCTGTGCTACAGAAATAACTTCCAGAAGTGGGGACACAGAACCCTTCACCCCTAAATGAACTAAATGATTTTGAACTACTTGTTTATATGTCTAATGGGTGAGGTGCGGCTGCCGCCCTCCTCACTGCAGGGCTATGGTTGGGCTCTCTGTGTTCAGGGGTAACAGAGTGCTCACTTCAAGTAACTGCTTCCTACTCTTGGTACAAGAGAGGCGTCTCAAAGCAGTGTGGCCAGAGAGGCAGACGTTCAGTTCATTACAGTCCTAGGCAAAGCATTCATCTCACACATATATAGAAGACAGAGGTGCCGTTTTAATGAATGGGTCTTGTAACATCTCTTTTTCGATATGAGATTTTTTTTTTTTTAAGTTTCTCTTCTTGGTCATGTTCGAGACAGCTGATCCTGCTGAAGATGTCAGCATTAGACAGGCCACAGGAGCCGGCAAAGAACTTAGTCTTGTTGAACATCAGCTATGTGCTAGAAACCCAGTCATTGAGCTAATCCTCACAGCAGTGGGGGTGACAGGTAATATTTTCTCTTTTACAAAAAGCGAGGCCTAGAGAGACTCATTTGCAGCCTGTAATGTAGTGAGAACACTATAGTGGATCCAATGGCGGAGGGTTATAATTGATTTTTAAATATAATTTACACTAAAAAAAATGTCATAACCCTATGTACAAAGTTCACGAGCTAAATTCCTTTCTCCAAACAGGGGCCTTGTTAATTGCAAAGAAAAGACAAAGATCCAGGAAAATAGCAATTATCTTGATTAACTCATTGAAATGGAAATACACTAAATAATTCAATTTCCCCCACTGCCTGGTAGAAACTTCTTATATATTATTTAGCCAATACAGGGGTTTCTTTGTCAGAGCAAATCTGTTCACACAATTAGTTCCCAAGGTCACTCCCTCAGATTCCAGACTAAACGCGAACACACCACTTCTACTATCACGCCCACCACCCCCGAAAACTAAAATCCTTTACTACACCTTCACCCCGTGTAAATCACAGCCTCAGGTGACGGTGGTTTAATGACGATGCGGGTGTGTGAGATCCTGTGAGTGCTGGGACGCGTTTGTATGAGCATTACGTGTAGGGAGGCCAGAGAACAACCTCAGTCATCCTCAGGAATGCCATCCACCCCCTGTAAGACAAGGTCTGTCATTGGTCTGGGACTCAGAAATTAAGCTAGACAGCTAGCTGGCCAAGCAGGCTTCACGATCAGATGTTCTCCACCTCCCCAGCGCTGGGATTACAAGCATTCACTGCCAGGTCCAGCATTTGTATGTGGACTCTGGATTCCAAACGTAGGTCCTCATATTTGTAAGGCCAGTTTAGCTATCCCCTCAGCACCCATAGTTGATGTTTTAGGAAAAAGAAACTTACAATTGTATTTTTTAAATGGCGTTTAAAACTTTTCAAATTCACTTCATATCAGAGCAGAGGAGGAACACTGATCCCTGACACAAACCAAAAATGGAAGGGAGCATGCTTACCATTAAAGGGAAACTCACTTTTATTTTTAGATCCTACTGTATACCACTCTCTTCTCCCAATATCTATATAGCACCTAGGGTTTGCAAGCCCCTGGGCCTGACACAGAAATGCATTGACAAGGGTCTCCCCGGTCAGTAAGAAGTATCATCCATATATTCTTTTTACCTATAAACACACGAAGGCCCAGAGAAAGTACCTAATAGCTTCCAATCGTGCAGTAGGTATAAAGCAGAGCATAGACCCTGCTCCTCCTGCTATACTGGCCCGGCTCCCTATGTGCTTCCTGACTTACCTGCATGGCAGGGATTAGAGCAGTGTTTCTAGGGGTAGTCTGAAGCATGGACTATCGGTGAGATAAAATACAGGGGGTTCAGTGACATCTGCTGTTGCGGTTTGCAACAACACTGTGGCAGTGCCAGTAATTGCAGGAGCAGCGTGCAAGGGAAGCGATGGAAGCAGCAGAAAAATCGTCCTAATAGAGGTGGGAACCAGAAGTCAGGCAGGACGAGTAGAATCAAATGTCAAGACCAAGAGTTCAAGGTATGAACCAGGAAAATAGTCAGGTCCTGAGGGTATCCAAAATGGGCTAGAAAATGGGGTGCACTGCGGGCCCCAGCAAAGTGCTCCAGCTCAGATTGGAAACAAAGTGACGGTGTAAGACACCAGTTCTCACTAGACTGGACCCACGGAACCCAGGGCAGCCTGGGGGGGTCTCACACCGGAGTCTCCACCACACAGAACTGTCGCTGTCTTGGGGCCATTCTGGGGATCAAAAGACTTGATAATCCCTTCTCTCTGTCTCTGCCTGGCTTTCACTCTGGGTCTCCATTCTCTGTCTCTCTGGATGCCTGCCCCGCCCCCTGTCTCTGGGTGAGTCTGTCCTGCTGTTTCTCTGGGGCTGCTGCTTTCTCATTCTCTAGGTTTCCGCCCCCTTCTCTTGTACCTGTCCTTCTAAGTGTCTGCCTCTGTCTGCTTCTGATTGTTTCTCTGGGTCTCTCCCTCTTGGTCTCGGTCCCCTTCTCTCTAAGCTCCCCACACCTCTGTGTGTATCTGTCTGTCTGTCTTCTGTCTGCCTTTGTACATCTCTTTCTGAGTCTCTGTCTGAAACTACATACAGACATGCATATGATACACATATGCATACATACATACATAAATTCTGAAAGAGAAATTACTTAATAAATGATAAAACTACCTAGAAATCATCACAGCATATTTTAACCTAAATGAATAAAACAGAGTTTTGCTAATGAACCATTTGCTGAAGTATAGTGTCTTCCTTTAGCATCATGAGGCAGCTTAATGGATCCAAACCCAATATGCATGCCTGTGGTGTGGGCTGTTACTAAAACAAGTTTTAAGTTGGTTTTATCAGTCCTCTTAACAGATTAAACAAGACATCTAATATGAACAGCATATACTTTAGAGAAACTTGTCTTAGAGTCTCCTGCTGTGGAGAGTCAAGGTTACTCGGGCCCCATGTCTGTTGGGAAAACCCTTCTAGAAGACAGCAATGCAGTCTTTGGCTCTGTGGAGGTGGTACCATTTCTTTCAGATTCAGCTCCTAGTCACACAGAACTTATTGGCAAAAAAAAAAAAAAGTCTTGATAAAGCCATATGTGGTGGTACACACCTGTAATCCCAGTATTCGTGAAGCTGAGGCAGTCTGGGCTACACACATACTGAGTTCCAAGCCAACCTGTGCTACATAGCGGGACCCTATCTCAAAAAGGAAAAGCAAGCAAGGAAGGAAGCAGACAGAATGAGGCTAGTTCCAAAATTGACTTCCTGGGTGGGAGTGAGCCACAAACTTCCACATGCTCCCTAAGGGGAGGTGGCTCTACCCTCCCATAGTGCCCCATGACAACTCCTCTCATGATCACACCCGCATTAAATATGTGAGTCCCTTACTAATTCTTTAAATTTATTTCTGCTTCAAGTTTAGGGCTTTTCCACCGCATAGGTGCTTAGTAAATATTTTATGAATGAAACGTAGCTCCAGGAGGGAAGGGAGCTAAGAAGAGACACACGTGAGAACACTAGATTCCAATCCTGTCTCCGGCCTTATCAGTGCACCTGGCAGGATTCAATTCACACAGTTCAAATAGAACACTTGGCTTTCAGTCTGGGCTTGAGAGATATGAGAGCTAAAAAGAGCATCCTTCCCAACTTTACAATGAAATAAGTTCGACAAGAGACAAATTCATGAGTTTTCCTCAACGCCTTTCTCTGCGGTCACAGGGCAAGCAACTGGCCCCAATCCAAGAACTCAACCTACAGAAAGGACAGCGTTTAAGCTCCAGCTTGCCTGGGTAGACACAGCCAAACACCAGAGTAGCAGTTCAGCTAGAGCTACAGAAATTGATGGGGGGAGTCCATGCCCTCTTCATGATCCACTCCACCCCTACAAACTACAATGGGGTCTTCTACACACACACACACACACACACACACACACACACACACACACACAGAGAGAGAGAAGAACTTAGGGAAGTATCACTCACAATTGGCATGAGAGAGGGGCATGGCAGGTGCTAACAGGGATCACAGTACCTGCCCGCTCCACCCACACCTTTGTCACCCGGTCTCCCCTAAGGAGCAAAGGAAAATGGCACTTGCGCATTCTCCTTAGACACTGGTGAAAATCCACTTCAGCTCAATGAGACACAGAGAGAAAGAGAACATAATAGCAGCTGCTGAGAGAAGAGTGGGGCTAGGTCTCTAGGCCAGGGCTGCTCCCTAAGAAGGGAACAGCTCAGGCACCCATGGGCACTTCCCCTGAAGCCCTGTCAGAACAATGGAGAATGCTCCCCTACATCCCGCAACTGCCTGAAATCTCCAAGCAAAGGCAAGAGACAGAAGAGAGTAAAGGGTAAGGAGTGGGCCAGCACACAGCAGGAGACAGCCCTCCAAGACAGTACTAGGGAGAACCCAAAGATGAAGGGGGAGTGACTTGGAGGCAGAGAAAAACGTCAATAAAAACAGCTCTGGCAAAGCAGTTTCTCAATCAAATTATTGCTAGAAGAACTTAATGCCTGTGATGCACCAAGGCTAACGGTAGAAACAGTGAACTTCAAAGCCAGCCCTAATCCTAAAGCCATGACCTCACACACACTCACAAATGACCTCACAGGAGAAAATTCACCGCGGTTTCTACTGTACTACACAAGCTGTCCCATTTTCCAACCGACCGTGCAAAAAGACAAGACAAAGCAAAAAGCGTAGTCATCAGACCCACATTCAGGTATGGCACAGATGTTGAAAACCCCTTGCAGGGCATTTAAAACAACTGTAATTATATTAACAGCTCTAATGGAAAAGGTGGGCAGCGGGGCAAGATCAGATGGACGATTTCAGCAGAAATGTGGGAGAAAAAGTATCAAATGGAAACGCTAAAAATGAGAAACATGGCCACAGAGATAAAGAACGCCCTTGATGGACCCACAGCTCTTGATGGCGGCGTGACACAGCCAAGGAAAGAAGTCAGGTCAATAGAAATTGCCCAGACTAACACGCAAAGAAGAAAAGATAAACCACAGAGCGGGACATTCGAGAGCTGTGGGAGAATAGCAAATGGCCAAATGTACCTGTCACAGAAGTCTAGAAAAGAGAAAAGAGACAGAAGAAATACCTGAGCAAATAATGACCAAGAAGTATTCATAATTAATAGTGGGCCATAGTCCAAAAATGCTCAGAGGACCAGGCAAAATATGCATACACACACATACTTACACAGGCAGAAACCTCTAAGTATATCACATTCGAACTATGAAATTGTTTAAAAGGGGAAATCTTCTGAAAACAGCCCAAAAGGGGGGGGGGATATTTTATAAGAGGAAAAAAAAATGATAAGAACAACAGCAAATTCTCACCAGAACCCATTCAAACTAAAAGACAGAAGTGCAAAAAGAAAAATAAAAGCAAGCATCTGTCCACGGAGATGTGATTCCAAAAATGGCGTTTGGATGAAGGCGTCTAGAGGGACAGGTAAGGACAAGGGGTCACAAGAAGAGGCTGAGACCCACAGGCACTAAGAAGAATGAACGGCCATCACCAGCCTTCAGGACAAGTCCCTGAAGTTGTAGCCGTGGGAAAAGACCTAAAAGAAGCTGCTGTTGGTGCGGCTGTGAAAGGACTAAGGGAGAAACTGAAGGAAACCATGTTCTGATCTCACCTCTTTCCAGGGCCTACCGCTGACTTGACCCTAGTGAAGTGAACCAGGGGAGTGCCCAGTGTGCAGTCTACAGGTGCCAGCCTCTCCGAGAACAAAGAATGGCAAGGGATAGCTCCAGGAGGGAGTGGCATGGCCCGCATAGACACTGACTGGCTCCAGGGCATGGTCCATGTAAGAGGGAGAGCCAGGATCCTATCCCTGCTGAATGTGACTCCTCAGTGCTCTCCCACAAGACACCTGGCCTTGGAACAGAGCCAGTGAGCTTATGATAAGGTCTGCAGATCTTACAGATCTTGGTAATCCTGAATGCTAGAATTCATTGTTGGGACTCAATCTTTCAGTAAATACTCAATACAAGTCATGACTGTAAAATCCAGAAAGTACTCTGGCTCAGCCTGGCCTTAGGAATGCCCGGTGATGTGATGTCATCCATTACAGTGACCAGAGGCCAAGGGAACTACCGTGATAGCTGGCTTTGAATTCTAATTATTTACAAACAGTGACCAGATCTTTTGCTGATGACATTGGTATTTAGAATAATTACAGATGTAAGTCTTAAAAATCACATCTTTGTTATCCAACCGAAAAGTCAAGAGCAGCAAAAGTTGTGTATCACAGAGGCAATTTGGCATTTTCCTCACTCACTGCACGTAGTGAGTGGCTAGCAATGAAGTATGCAGTGTGAAGAAAGCCTTGCAGCGTGTGTGAAGGTACCCTTTAGCGGTCCTCTTCTGAAAGCCAAGTTCACGGCAGCTCCATGAATCTTTTATGTGTTTGCTTTCACTGTGCTGTAAAGATGCTTCGGAAAACTGGTGTGAAAAAAAGTCAGTGGAAAGATATGGTGGCAAGCCAATCATCTGGCCATCTTTACCTCCCCCCTCCAACGGGGACCTGGCTCTGCAGCAAAGTGAGCTGCAGCCGGAGCCAAGCAGAACATCTTGAAAACTGTCAGTCTTCTTGACCCACTTGAGACTTCCAAACAGGATTTTTTTTTCCCCTTTAAAGCAGAGATGAACACAAAGGTTTTTTTTTCTTTATTTGAAACAGCATCGTTTTTATGGAAAGTTTGGTCAAAAACCACAATCTTTACCGTCAAGCAGACCTGATTTTGAATATGTATCCACCTATGAGCTGTGTCATTTTAGGCAAGTTGACCATCCTCTCTGACCTCCATCATTGCCATTTGTAAAGTGACAGTAATAATCCCTACCCTGAAAGATGCTAAAAAACATGATGCTTGATACCTGAAAAGCACTCTGAACATTAGTAAGCTCTTCTTTCTTCATATAGAAAGGGATCTAAAATACATGGTTGTTTTCAGTCAGACCAAAAAGATCAATAAAAACAGCTACCATTCTCTTACCCAGTCAGTGAACATCATCGCAGAGCAGTACCTTCATGCTCAGTCTCTTGTAAACATTGAGAATACCGACAAAGTCCTTGTCCTCATGGATCTTACATTCCAATGTGAGGAGGCAGGTAAATAAGATAGTGAATATAGATAGAGGATACAGAACTATAATGTGGTAGAGATGGGGGGTCTGTTTTAGATACAGTCAAGGACACTGTGAAGTTAGGGTATTTGAACTGAAACACAATATAAAAGGAACTAGCTGTGTCAGTATGAAAAGGAAGAAATCAATCTCTACAAAAGGAACAGTACCCCAGCATAACACTTGGGCATAGCATGTTTGGAACAGAAGCACAGTGAATCCAACATAGTTCAGAAGAGCAATTTTCTATGCAAAGGCAGAAAGAGAAACAGGAAGGAGTCAGGTCGCACAGCCAACCCTCATTCACATTCTTAAGCACTCCGAGTTCTAGTATTCAGCCATGACCAGTCGAATCCCTCCCTTTAGGAGCCAACATTCCACTGAGGACAGTCTCCTAGGATACTGAAGGCCCTAGTAAGAAGTTCTCATCCACAGGAAATGCATCACCTCTTTTGGTCCTCACTGTGTATTTTTCTCCCTCATGGAGGAGGAAGTGTAGCTGCCAAGGTTATGCCATGAGCCTGACTACACTACCACTGGTTGTGGTGAGGCCTAAAGGTTAGGAAGGAACAGAGCTGAGTGTTGTCCTCCAGGTTCACCTCTGCCGAGGATAGAGATGGGACCCCCAGCCCCGACTAAGGCATCTCTCCTGGTTTGGAAGAAGACACGTCAGTGCTTTGGGAGTTTTTGTAGTAGAAAGCATGTCTGACATCCCATCACCCGTGAGGTAGAGGCAGAAGGATTCTCAGCTGCACAGTTAGCTCAAAGCCAGCCTAGGCTACACTAGACACTGTCTCAAAATACACACCAAATCAACAAACAAAAAAAGCCATAATAATCAGAATTAAGACAATGTCCCAACATCACCCAAACAGACCCGGGGCTCAAAGCAGGCACCCGGAACCTAAATTACTCAGAGAACTGTCTTTCCCTGATCGCTCTACCCTGCTGCAGGAGCCCTCAGCAGGTCTGTGGTTCTGCAGAGACAGCCCAAAGGGCAGAGGGCTCAGGGCCCGGAGGATGGGTGGGAGGCTCCAGTTCTCCCCACAGAGGGAAAGGAACATATCTGATGGGATAATCACAGGTATTGATCAGGAGGCTGGAAGATCCATCGGCATTTCTCAAGCTCTGGGAGATACTGAAATTAATGAATAGGAGACAAAAATTTATAAATTGGCTGTTCCATTTGATGTTCATTTAATTAAGACATTCAGTCCTTCTAATGGAATATGTGAAGAGTGGAAATTACTGGGTTTGGGCTGTCGCATGTAAAATGAAAACCAGATCTTGAAGGCACAGGGCCTTTTCATTGTATCTTCCTCTGGCTCGATTTAATTATGCAGTACAAGCCACCTTCCATAATAATTACAATTGTCTGCCTTGATACAAAGCCTCTTTCTGTTTGGAGACGAACCCTCGGGGGAGAAGCCTGGGGAGATTGCTAAAGTGTCATTTAATGAGAGTGGTTGCCTCTAGATTTGTGCCTTCAGCAGTTTATCGTGCACCTACTGTGTGCCCAGGTCTGCCAAGTCCTGCAGGAGGCAGTGTGTGAATGAACCATGGTCTCTTTCTCCCCGTGCCCACTTCTGCATCCATTTATTTGTTCATTTCTGACTGTTTTCTTGATGTCTGTCCCAAATGATGCTGAAGCAGGGATGAAGTGGGAGTCAGCACCCCTGGATCACCATGGTAGCAGGTGACAGAAGCCAGGCGGTGTGAGTCCAGACTCTCATCCTAGTGTTCTGACTCCACAGAGCTGTCTTGACCTGGAGCACTCATAGTCCCAAGAGGGAACCAACTTGTACACCCGTCTTCCAAAACATTCTAGAGGGAAGCAATGCCCTTTCCATGCTGGCCTGCTGGCATGGCAAGGATATCTTTCCTGCCATATGGACTAAGAAAGAAAGATTCAGATAAGTGATCCATTTTCCTGCTAGCTATCAGCAGGTAAAGTCACATCTAGGAAACTATGTCAAACCCTGGACAAGGAGAAGCTGGAGACTGGGGAGTAGATCTGACTGGAAAGAAAAGGCAGAGCGTGCAAAGCCACAGCCCGAGCCCAGCTGTCACACTGTTCTGCTTTGTGGTCACAGCAACAAGGATCAAAACTCACTTGGAAGAGGAATAGGTTTGATTGGTTTACACATCCACATCACAGTCCATCACTGAGGGAAGTCAGGGCAGAAACCTGGAGGTGGGAACTCAAGCAGAGACCATGGAGGAATGCTTCTTACTACCTGGATCTCTCTGGGTAGCACAACTAGCTTTCTTATGCAACTCATGCCCACCTGCCTAGGGAATGGCACCGCCCGCAGAGGCCCTCCTACCTCAATTAGCAATTAAGAAAATGCTCCCAGCTGGACGGTAGTGGTGCACGCCTTTAATGCCAGCACTCGGGAGGCAGAGGCAGGCGGATCTCTGTGAGTTCGAGGCCAGCCTGGGCTACCAAGTGAGTTCCAGGAAAGGTGCAAAGCTACACAGAGAAACCCTGTCTCGAAAAAACCAAAAAAAAAAAAATTGCTCCCATGGACATGATCACGGGCCAGTCTGATCAAGGCAATTCTTTTTTTTTTGTTTTGTTTTGTTTTTCGAGACAAGGTTTCTCTGTGTAGCTTTGCGCCTTTCCTGGAACTCACTTGGTAGCCCAGGCTGGCCTCGAACTCACAGAGATCCGCCTGCCTCTGCCTCCCCAGTGCTGGGATTAAAGGCGTGCGCCACCACTGCCCGGCCTCAAGGCAATTCTTTCATCGAGGTTTCCTCTTCCCAGGTGACTCTGTGTCAGTTTGACAGCTGAAGCTAACCATGACATGCACCATCATACTTCTGTCACTAAGTGCCACCCCTTTGGTTTCTAGGTATGACAGCTTTGGTCGCCTGACAAATGTGACCTTTCCAACTGGCCAGGTGAGCAGTTTCCGAAGCGATACAGACAGCTCGGTACACGTGCAGGTAGAGACCTCCAGCAAGGATGACGTCACCATAACCACCAACCTGTCTGCCTCGGGTGCCTTCTACACTCTGTTGCAAGGTAAGTCGGCCAGGGCCTGGGGCCTTTGAGACCCAGAGGTGAAGACCCCTTTGGAGGAAGATGACCAGGGGAGTAAGCTACTACAGTAGCTGTCCAAGACCAAGAAAGACTCCCTCTTGGTTTTTTTCTGTCCTGCCACCTCATTTGCAAAACACACCAGGCAGAGACCTGTAAAATGTCTCCCAGAAGCTAGGGAGTGATTTTTCACTGTCCCGTCCTATTATCCTCAGAACAAAGGGGAGAGAATCCATTAGCTGTTAATCCAGGTGACCTCCTCCTCTGCTGTGGTAATGGCTCCCAGATTAAAAACCTTTCCTCTCATGCTGGTGCAAGGGAGACAAAGGACGTGAGTAATTACACCTAATCTCAGCGTGAAGAAATCCTTCTAGGAGCCCAGGACAGGTTTGTGCCTCTGTTAGGACTCCACCGGAAAGAGACCCTTCCATGCACCCATCAGATAATCCCAGATATGGATTAGGATTTTAGCTTTAGGTAAATGACAGTGAGAAAATCTTGCTGTGGATCCCCTGTCTAGACTGTTCCCATGGGAAGTGGTGACCCCGGGGCAGTGCCTGAAGCTTTGTTGGATTTAATGAACACAAAAGCAAAACCAGCATCACTTAAGAAAGCCTTGGCTGCCTTTTCCCTTTCTTCCCTGGCTTGAGGCACTCCCAAAGCCTTGACATCAAATAGTAAAAGGAGCTTTGCGCTGGGCATCCAAGGTCTAGCGCTCTCTCTCTCTCTCTCTCTCTCTCTCTCTCTCTCTCTCTCTCTCTCTCTCTCTCTCCTGCCTTCTCATACCACAGCCCTTGTGTTTCTTCTCCAGGGAAAGAGAGCATGGTGAAGGGGTGTTGGGTAATGTGGAGTCCCTGAGTGGACCTGAGGCACCTGTACCTGCTGTCCAATGCAAGTTCCCAACTATATGAACTGGAGGGAGTCAACTCTTCTTTCCCGAGCCTGTTTTTTTGATCTTAGAAATGGGGCTGCATTATAAGATCTGCCTCACAGAGTTGCCTAGACATATTGTAGACAGCATTTGTAAAGTGACCAGCATGGGCCAAGCACAGAGTATTGCTCAGAAAATACTTGCTGGATTAACTCATTAATTAGTAAGCAGTTGAATTTACCACAAAGAAACAAATGTTTGTCTGTTTGCATTACTGCTTTTGTTCCCAAACACAGCTTCATCTTTCAAAAAGCTGGATGAAAAATGGAAGTTATTAAAGAAAGAGAGATCATGTCCAGGAATTTCGTTCTTTAACAAGGAGTTGGGACACACCGTGGGGTTTATGCTATGGCAGGATTATTGCCAAGAGAAGTTGCCAGACCCCATCTGATGGGAACTCTGCCCGAACCAG
>CABHPQ010163014.1:0-22107 GCA_902168405.1 Peromyscus aztecus | reverse complement strand
AAAGAAAGAAAGAAAGAAAGAAAGAAAGAAAGAAAGAAAGAAAGAAACAAACAAACAAACAAACAAACAAACAAACAAACAAACAAACAAACAAAAACCATTTCAAACAAGTGTGTAACACAGGCCGGTAATCTTAGCACTTGGAAGATAATGGCCGAAAGTTCAGAAGTTCAAGGCCAGCCTCACCTACATGATACCCTGCCTCCAAACAAACAAAGGAAAAGCATTTCAAAAGCCAAGCTTGGCAGAGCAGCCTGTCACCTCAACAGATGTATGGGAGGCTGAGTTGGGAAGACCATGAGTTTAGTCCCGCTTGGGCTGCATAGTAAGGACCTATGTCCAAGCCAACAAAAAACCATTAGAGAAGGGAAGCAGTGATAAGTTACATAGTACAATAGGTCTTTCTTCTTTAAGATTCATTATGATTTTTCTCTATGTATCTATGTCTGTGTGGGGACACATGTGTGCAGGTGTCTGAGGAAGCCTAATGACAATATCGTATCTCCTGGAGCTGAGAGGTACAGATGGTTGTGAACTGCCCAATGTGAGTCCTAAGAACCATGCTCTTAACTGATGAACCACATCTTTCACATTGGAGGTGTTTATAAAATATCTAATTGGAAATATATACTGGACAGATGTAATACAGAAGTTCAGACTCGGGAGAGAATGGGACAATCAAGGAGTGATGATTGTGGATGACTGTGGATGACTGTCTACCACACACTTCAGGGAATGACTTACAGAACACTGAAGCACTATGCCACAACTTTCTTGGCAATGACAGTAAGATGTCTTAAAGGAAAGTCTTCTGATTCAGGTAAAGCTACCCATGGAGGACAGAAGCTAGGGACTCTTGTTACAGAGAGCAATGGATGTATCTCAGTGGTAGAGCCCTCGCCCAGCATGTACAACATGGCTCTAAGTTCTAGCCTTAGGACCACAAACATAAATAAATCTAGCTAGAACCATGAACTTATCTCAAAGCATCCAGTGGAACTAGACAAAGTAAGTTATGGTTGGACAGTGTGGTATAGAAGAGAAGCTAGGAAAGGAGGTCAAAAGGAACTGAGTGGAAAACTGACTGAAGGTAGTCCCATGAAAGACAGGATGGTCATGAGGCGCAGGCACAGTGTGGTAAAAAGAGACATGCTGGTAAGGGACATTGGGGCTTGTAACTACCAAAGGGTCATTAACAGGACTAGTCACTATTTATTGTGCTGAATGGACAAGAGTATTAAAACTATTCCTAATGGCTCACTGCTATACCCACAGACCAGAGCATCTCTCAACCCTCTTCAGAGAAAGTTCTCCTTGCAATAGATGTCAATTAACACAGAGACCCACAACTTGTCAACGTGTGGAGAAAGAGATCGTGGAGTGGTCAGCCCTGAGTGGGCCATACTTATCCATACCCACCCCCAAGCCTCAGGGATCTTCAAAGAAGAGGCGGGCAGCAAGATTGTAAGAGCCAGAGGTGGCAGGCAGCATCAAGGAAACTTTTCCAGATAAAACAGGGCAGTTGTGCATATCAACTTGGCAATTGTGATGGCACATACAAGTCTTGCACCAGCACCATCCAGACAAACCCCACCCCCAATAGAGGAGAGAAAGGTGGGCATGAAATCCCACCCCTGGCCAAGGAGCCATTGTCATTTGATAACTGATGGGCGATGGAGAGTCAGTTTTCATGAATGGGCCCCTGGCATGTCAACTACACCCTTGGGCAGGCCCTACTCCCAAAATTATCTAGGCAGCACAAGCTGAACTTGATGCAGAAAAGAAAAAGGGAAAAGAAAAGTCTCAAAGTTGAGTGGGAAGGGATGGGAGCGTGGAGAGAGTGATTATGGGCAGAGTTAGGGGAGAGAAGATGGATATGGTCAGAATACATTGATTATATGAAATTCTCAAAGAGTTAATAAAAATATTGCTTAAATTTTTAGTTATTTATCTAGACAAAGGTAGCCCTTGAGCCTCTGGAGCCAAAGCTGCCTTAGAACGACTTTCTCTTTCTACCTCCCAAGGGCTGGCATCACAGGAGTGCACCACCAATTTTGATCCCAGTCTATTAACAATGCCAACATTTTAGGAACACAACCTAGGAATCAAATACACACCTTTCACACTACAGCTCTACCTCTTGGAATTAATCCACAGAAACAAAAAAAATTATAGGCATTTTTATACAGAAATAAAGCCTTATAATAGAAAATTAAAAATAACAGCGGAGAAGTAGCTTATCAGTTGTCTTAGTTCAAGTTTCTATGGCTGTGACTAAACATCATGACCAAAAAGCAAGTTGAGGAGGGAAGGGTTTGTTGGGTTTATGCTTCCACATTGTAGTCTATCACTGCAGGAAGCCAGGACAGCAGCCTGGAGGCAGGAGCTGATGGGGAGGGTATGGAGGGGTGCTGCTTACCAGGTTGCTCCACAAGGCTTGCTCAGCCTGCTTTCTTACAGAATCTAGGACCAGCAGTTCAAGGGTCACCCCATCCACAATGGGCTGGGTCCTCCCCCATCAATCACTAAGAAAATGTTCTATAGGCTAGCCCACAGCCCCATATTATGGAGGCATTTTCTCAATTGAGGTTTTGCTGAGGGCCATGGCAATATACAGCAGGTTGACAAGTACTGTTTGACAAGTCAACCCACCAGACGTATAACTCCCTGACGGGGAGCCCCACCAGGCAAAGCTGTGGGGTCACTGGCTGTGGAAACCGGCTGTTTTCTGTCTGTAGCTTTCTCAGGTGCCACCACTCACCTCCCTAAAAAGAACAGCTGTGGGGTTCCTTCCACAGCCCACTGGTAGTGTGTTTTACATCTTTGGGCACACTTAGAGTTGTGAATGGTCAGAAGGATGATTTCTGTTTAAGTTGTATAATTCTGATGTGTAGAAATAATACCAGAATATTCTTCTTTACCGACACAGGATTGTAACAGTATTCTCAGTCACAAAGACAGTTAATTTTAAACTTCAAAACAAACTAAGCTGCTCCTGCAGAAAATACACAAAGACAAGACCCCAGGTGTTGTTTGTTGATGAATCAAGGTCAGAACTGAAGCAACTTTGGTAGACATAACTCCCTGCAATAATTCTCTTTCTGCACGTACCCCTACCACTCAAGGTTCAGCCTGGTACTCTTGTTAAGTCCTGAATTTCAATGTCATTCTCTGCCTGGGAAAAAGTGCAAGGCAAAACGTTTACTCACTGGCCTGTCTTTGTGACCTAACTGGCCTGAGAAAAACCGTGTGACTTATCATGTGTTATGAGAATGGTTTGGACCCTGAAAATGTAACATATAATTGTGCAGAGTTTGGCTAAGGAGGAGAGTGAGTGATGTGAAGGAATGGTGTAAAAGCCGGGCAGAGGGTAAGAGTGAGTGTGTGAGTGTGTGTAGGTGTGTGTGCAGAGTGAGGGATGTAGCTGAATGGGCAGAGAGAAAATGTAACATACAATTGCCCAGAGTTCGACTGTGAGAGCTGCAGCGGTGTAGAGAGAGGGGCTGTGCAGAGCAATGTGAAGGAGCTGTGAGAAGAGCTGGGCAGAGGTGAGAGTGTGTGTGTGGGGGGGGGTATGTGCTGAGGAAGGGGTGTCAAGGAACTGTGAAGGAGCAGTGGGTGGGTGAGTGAGGTGCGGGAGAGTGTGAATGTGTGCTGAGTGAAGGTATAGCTGTATGGGAGAGAGAAAGGAGGAGGAGTGTGAGAGATAAAACAAGAAGCATGAGAGTAAGGTGAGAGAGTGAATGAACGAGAGAATGAGGAAAGAGTGAATAAATGATGTAATATGTGAAGGAATGTAACAGAGTAGAGAGAAGAAATGTGTAGATGTAACTGTGTGTGCAAAAGAGGTATGTGGCTATGTGGAGAATTTATGGGGAATGTAACTGTGAAATGTAACTTGGCTGTATGGAGAATGTAACAGTGTGGAATGTATTTATGTGGAGACAGAGATTTTCAGAGAAAGATTTTTCTAGATGGAGTAAAAGAGTAAGTTACCATCAGAGAGCATGCATGTTTCCTTATTTTACCCCTCAGATAGATAGGAACTTATTTCTAAATACCCTCAGATTTAAAAAAAAAAAAAGTTTCCCTAGCCCTTGCTACTCTGAGGCATTCTTTTTATTTATTTCCCTGGAGCAGTTCTGGGGAGCTGGCCTCCCATGGTCAGCATTAAGGTTTCCTCCTCGCAGATGACTATAGTTTGTGCCAAGTTGACGTAAATATAGCCAGCACCGCAGTTAAGAGCGCTTGCTGCTCTTTCAGAGGACCAGAGTTCGGATCCCAGCAGCCACATCAGGAAGCTCACAACTGCCTGTAACTCCAGCTCCAGAGGTTCCTATGGGCTCTTCTGGCCTCCACCATCACCAACATTTACACGCATATGCCCACACACAGACACAAATAAAATAAATCATAAAAAGTGTCCGTTCTTACGATTTGTCCTAATCAAGAGTCTGAATGCCCTTCAATAGGGAACAGATTAGCTATCAGTGGTTGCCTTTGTGGGATATTATACATCTGCTAAAAAAGAATGTAATTGATTTACATGTATTTATTAGGAAGTGTAGATACACTGTGCTATTAATGTTATCATCTATATATCATGATGCAAGTTTTTATTTAGAAGAAAAGCAGCAAAGGGAGGGAGAGAAAGAAAAACAGAAAGAGAAATGCCATGTAGCCATTCGATGTCTGGATTTGCACAGACAAGGTTAAACTGGGGCAGTGAACATGAAGACGTTCACATGGACACAGAACATTGTATTTAGGGAGGTCGGAGGGATGTCATTCTGCTGTAGTTTTCGTTTTGTTTTTAGCATTCTAAAGTTCTCACTCTGTGGGACAACCCCTTTGGGTATCAGATGTCCTGCATATCAGATATTTACATTATACATTACAGTGCATAACAGTAGCAAAATCACAGTTATGAAATAATTTTATGGTTGGGGTCACTACAACATGAAGAACTATATTAAAGACAAAGCATTAGGAAACTTGAGAACCACAAACAAACATTTTAAACATTCCAATAGCTTTGATTCTTTTGAATTTTTGTTTTTTGTTTTGGTTTGGTTTGGTTTTTTTGAGACAGGGTTGGTACTCACTTTGTAGACCAGACTGGCCTCGAACTCACAGAGATCCACCTGCCTCTGCCTCTGCTAGGATCAAAGGCGTGCACCACCACGGCCAAATTAGCTTTGTTTTTAAAATAGTTGATAAACCTAAAATGACTAAACCATCCTTGGAGGCTTAGCCAAGGCAGTTTCAGCAACTTTCTCAAAGTCAAAGCAAGGGAGCAGTGAACTAAGAGGGGGGAAGGGGGGGACGAGATGCGGGGAGGGAGATGGCCACTTGATTCCAAAACCTTGCTAAAGGAAAAAACACAACTGGCTGCCTGGAAGGGAATTTGAGGCTAAAGAAATGGGGAATTGATTTTCTTAGGGTTCATTTTTTACTTCATTTTCCTAAGTTCAAGAGAGGATTGATCGTGTTTGCAAGCTTGAAGTGAGAGAGCCAACAAGAGAGAAAAGATCCAGAGGCTCACAGACAATCAGAGATGGGGAGCCTGGAGGATGGATTAACTGTGGATGTGAGGGGCAGAGAAGCAGAGGGAAAAGACAGAGAGAGGGAGAGACAGAGAGAGAGAGAGAGAGAGAGAGAGAGAGAGAGAGAGAGAGAGAGAGAGAGCGAAGAAGGGAGGAATAGAGAGAGGGGGGAGAGAGAGAGAGAAGGGAAGAATAGAGAGAGGGAGGGAGACAGAGAGAGAGAGAAGGGAGGAATAGAGAGAGGGAGGGAAGGGAAGACAGCCAAGAGAAGGACAGATATAGAAGCAGAAGTTAGCGGTAGTCTGTCCAGCTTTAACACACCCCACTCCCACCCCAAACATGGTGGAGCAACAGTCCCGAAGACACAGCCCATTTTTCCATTTGGATCCCTGCTTGCTGGTGAGGAAGAAGCAAGGGGACCCTCTTCCTGAGGAATTGTACTTGCACGCTTCGCTCTGTTTGGAGGCACCCTAAAGGGTACTTCTCTCATCTACCTCAGAACGCTCAAGATAGAAAGCAGGTACATGGGGAGATTCCTGGAAACACTGGAAGGCAAACTAATAAGCCTGTTTTCCAGGAGAAAGGAAACAGTTGATGCAAGTAACAAATATGTGGAAAGTCTAAGCGGAAAAACCGCAGATTGACATGTTTAAAGGACGAGGACTTTTGAAAAAGTCCTGTGCATATTGAGGAATCGTGGCAGCTCTGTGAACGGGCCAGCAAGATGGCTCAGCTGGTAAAGGCCTTTGTCACAAGGCCTGACGACCCAAGTTCAACCCCAGGGCCTCGCATGGTGGAAGGACAGCACCTGCTTCTACAAGTTAGTTTTCCTCACTCTATAGACCAGGCTGGCCTTGAACTCACAGAGATCTGCCTGCCTCTGCCTCCCCAGTGTGGGGTTTAAAGGTGTGTGCCACCACCACCTGGTCTTTTTTGTTTTTTTATTAAGCTATGTGCACATGTCCAAGGCAGATCATAGCCTCTAAAAAGATCTGAAAAGGTATAAACTTTCACTTCTGGCTTATCTTTAGCCTTATCACAAATAGGAAGTAAAGGCGAAGGCAGAGTTATAAATGGCCTTGGTGTTGGATCAAACACAACGCTAATTTGCAAAGACTTAGGAGTGAGGCTTTGTGTTTGGTTGGGGTTTTGAGTGTATGTGTGTGTGTGTGTGTGTGTGTGTGTGTGTGTGTGTGTGTGTGTGTTTTAACTGTAGGAGCTTAAGGAAACTTCTATTAAAACATTAGTTGGCCACTAATCTAAAGTAACATTCTACAAAGACCACACAATACAAAGAAAGCAATCATTAGAAAAGTAGTTTAGAAAAATCACCACACCAACATCTACAAGTAAAGCCAGCAAATACCAAGGAAATGACACCTTGATTCTCTGAGTTATGGGATTGTGTTCAAAATGTTCCGCTTTGAGCAACAATAAAATAGTGAAACACACAAAGAACAGTAAAGCGTCGATGTATTCATTGAAGGAGGAGGAGGAGAAGAAGAAGAAGCATAGAAATGAAAATGACTCTGGCTAGCAAGATGGGAGAGTACAGCCTAGTCCAACAACCTGAGTTCAATCCCTGGAATCCTTGTAAATATGGAGAGAAACAATTCTCAAGGATTCTGTGACCTCCATGTCACACACACACACACACAGAGTAAATACGTACAGACATACATACATATACGCTAAAAAAAAAAAAGAAATTAGACTGTCTGCACAAGTACTTTAAGTCAACTATCTTAAGTATACTTAAACAAACAAACAAAAAACCCTACTCAGACAAGGTGGGAGCATGCTATTAATTCCAGCATTTGGGAGGTGAGGGTGAGGGGCAGGAGGAGCAGGAGAGGCGTTCAAAGACAGCTTCGGCTTCATGCAAGTTTGAGATCAGCCTGAGCTACATGAGATCTTGTCTCAGAGACAAGAGAGAGAGACAGAGAGGGGAGGAAGAAGGAAGGAAAGGAGGAAGAGAGAGAGGACGGAAGGGAGGGAGGGAGGGAGGGGGAAAGAAATTAGAGGAAGTCAGGTAGAGATATGGAAACAGATACATAGATGTAGCTATTTGCATTTCCTACCCCTGTCCTATAGGCAGATGTGCCCGTTGAAAAGCAGTCACCAAGGCAAGACTTGATGAGTAAGAGTTTTATCAGAGTGCAGTTGTCTCCTGTGACTCTCGGGTCTTGGTAGTCACACCTCTGTGAACTCTGTCTCACACTGGATAAGGTTGACCTACTGGAGCAATGACAGAGTGTGACCTTACGGCTAGACAATACAAAAGAACATTAGCAGGTCGAGAGAGCCACTGAGAAAGGCACCTGATATCAACCTCAGGCCTCCACATGTTCTACACACAAGCACACATACCTACCTGAACAACACCGCACACAAAGAACAGTGGCTTCTGCCTTGAGCTCTTGGAACACACACTACCATGGCATAGTACAATAATGAAGTCCAAAAGTAGTTGCATCATAATATGCTGGGTCTCTGCCCATCTCTTGGTTGGAATCAGCGCAAGCTCACATCGGCTAGGTGCTGCCCCACCTGAGTCCTAGAAGACAGCAGTTGCCGGACGAGCCCCTCCCCCCAGTGGGTGAAGTAAGCTGAGCCCACAGCTGTGTGCATAGGGTGAGGAGGTACATTGGTTGGCCTTCTGGTCCCTTCTCTTTCCTGGGGTAACTGTCAGTTATAGCAAAACAAAACAAAACCAGAAAATCAAGGCTTAGTATGGCTGCCTGGAGTTTTAGAAAACTCACCATCTGATTTCTGCCCTCATTCCAACAGACAGTAGGGAGGAAGCACAGGGAAGAAACATGAGTGGAGCTAGCACCTGCCTGGAAACCCAGCACTTAGGAGCCAGAGGCAGGAGGATCATGATGAGTTTGCTGGCAGGCTGGCCTATGTAGAGCATTCTGAGCTGTGCTGGACTAAAATGAGACAGACAGAGACACAGAGACAGAGACAGAGGCATAGAGACAGACACAAAGACAGAGACACAGAGACACAGACAGACACAGAGACGGGAGACAATTCAAAGTTTCTCTGTAAGTGGATGCCATAAAACTTTTCACATGGGTGTCATGGATGTGGTCAGACTTTTTATGACTATGACAAAATGCTCAAGGGAGATAATGTAAAGGACAAGAGGTTTGTCTTGGCTGGTGGTTTCAGGGCCTGTGGTGAAGCAAAGGATCATGGTGGAAGGACAAAGCCCAGCAGAGAGAGATGCTCATCCTATGGTTGCCAGGCAGCGAAGAGTCAGATGCAACACAAACCCTTCCAGGGCACACCTGCTTCCTCCAACTGTGCCACATTTTCTAACGCCACCACCCCTGGCTAACACCATCAGAGCGTGAATCTGTCAAGGGTTTGTCCATTGATTCAGGTAGCACCCTCACAATCCAGTGAACTCTCAACTGGATCCACCAGGCGGGACCTACCCTTCATCACATAGAGAGGAAAGGTCCTTCTGGAAATAATTCTAAAAAGTATTGGGGTGATGGGAAATCCAATTCTCAATCTCAAATAGCTGAAGGTAAAAAGTTATTCGTATATAATTTACTCTAAAAAAAACTTTGAGCATGTTTTAAAATAAAAGTACTTAGGCTATTTGAAAGATAAACATGTTGTAAGCATAAAGTTTTATTATTTAAATCCATAGCGCTCTTTAATGATTTTATTTTTTTTTTTTTACTTGAGTAACTGCCTTCTCTCTTTTCTCCATATCCAAGATAGCTGTAGTTCATTCACAAGACTGAGTGGAACCTCAACATTTAAATGCCTAATCTCTTTCTTTCATCTTTGGCACCAATGAACTGGATTTCCCCGCGTGACTCATCTGATAACAAATTTCCCAGCTCAAATAGGTTTAAAGTTGTATTGTTAGAAAAGCAGCAGCAGGAACCGTGCCGCAGGGTTTGAGGTTCCATCCTTGACAATCTGTTTTAGCACGTGTGTCTGTCCTCCTTTCGTGCTCCGCAAAGGTTTTGTGACGTTAGGAAGTTTTCACGTCATCCTACTTCTCGGCGTCTCACTGAAATCTCACCACTTAATATGCTTTCAGCCCGAATCTGAACTGTGAAATGCCGATTCCTTCAGTTTTTCACACAAAATGAATGAAATAAAGCCGCTGCTGCTTTAAAAGCACATATCCAGGGCCTGAAGACAGGGCTCAACTGTTAAGAGTACTGGCTGCTCTTCCAGAGGACACAGGTTCAACTCCTGACACCCACAGGGCAGCTTACAACTGTCTGTAACTCCAATGCCAGGGGATCTGACAGCCTCACACAGACATGCATGTAGGCAAACACCAATGCGCATAAAAATAAATAAATCTTAAAAAAAAAACTTTTTAAAGAAAGCACATGTCCAGACACATAAAACATGGTCTTAATCACACTCCCACCTCCATTCCTAAACTCCCAACCCCTGATCATTCTTGCCATTTCTTAGAGAGAGGGTGAAAAGGAATACTGCAATCAGGAAAGGAGAAATTATTTTTCCTTTTCTAATTTCAGAATCAATTCTATTTGAGGGATGTATAAATCTGGTTTTGCCTTCCAAATACAGAGAAAACCATCAACCCTATTCAAATTTACTTTATGTGAAAACATTCCAGCAGGACAAGCTGACTAGACAAGCTGACTCTCAGTGGTCAGAGAGCAGTAGAGAAGGATGAGTCTGCGATTCCTGGCCCATAATTCCAGCTAGTTGGGAAACTGAGGCAGGGCTGCAAAGTCAAAGCCTTCCTGGGCTACAGAGTGAGTTCAATGCCAACCTGAGCAATTTGGTAAGACTGTCTTAAAATAAAAATTAAAAACACTGGTGGGAAATAGAAAGCTTGTCTAACATTCCCAGGGCCTTGGGATCAATTCTTAGTTACTCACACATATACGGATATAATATATATATATATATATATATATATATATTAAATGCACACATTTTAAACACTTCTATGAAATATGCACTAACACAAACATCTCCATTTTATATATGTGGACACTGCAGGACCAAAGGTGTGATAACTGGTCTGAGACCTCACAGCCAGGCCATCTGGCTCTAGAACAGAGGCTCTTGGTAATCTACAGTACTTCTCTTAAGCCTCATCCAAAGGAAAAAATGGCAGATTTGAGCTGAAAAGGTAGAGTGTAACCTCAAACCTAATTCCATAATCATTGTAAAGGGCCATCCTCCAAATGTAAGAACCTTCATCGTTATCAGAACCGCCGTGACTAGTTGTAAGACATCCTCAATTATCAGGCCTGTTGGTTGTTGACTTTTCCTCAGAGAGGGAGGAGATACAAAGGGTCATTAGACCATCACCTGAGATTTTAGCCACAGCCACCCCCACATTCTACCTAATTGTTTGTGATTCTGCCCTGATTGCATGTGGCTTCATGATCTCAGGTGGTGCTGGCGTATACAGTCAGTTGAAGATTAACAGAATGGGGAACTCCATCTATAAAGCTATGATGAGTCCTCATCCATATGCTGGGGTGGGACTTTCTACACCAGTGTAGCTGTCTGGGGCCACCTACACTCCTGTAAGGAACCTTTCACCATGTTCTGTCAGTAAGCCCAATAAATGTACTGCTTCCCCAAGCTGGACTTTTTGTTTTGTCACTGGTGCTCTCTAGGGATGGGTAGATGTTTATGACCTCCCCAGGTAAATCGTTCTCACAATAGTAGTCCAATACATAACACAACACACTCTCCCCTATACTAGAAAAATGCCCAAGATGCTCACCAATATCTAACTTTCCCAGAGGAAGCCAAAGGAGACTTTGCACATTGGTGACAGAAACTGAGCTCATATTTGAACTACCAGGATGTGTACACCAAGAAGAAACTCAGACAAGGGGCAGCATGGACAAGAAGAGCTAGGAGAAGCTAGGTGTGGTGGAACACACCTGAAATCTCAGCACTGGGAAGGTGGAGACAGGAGGATCAGGAGTCAAAAGCCACCCTCAGCCACATGTGCTACCTGAGACTCTGTGTCAAAAACACAAAACAAAAAGAAGAGGGCTGGGGAGGAGACGCAGTGAGTCAAAGCACTTGCTACCCAAGCCTGATGACCTGAGTAGATCTCCAGAACACAGGGTGAAGACAGAGAGCAGAGTCCTGAAAGCTGTCCTCTGACCTGTGCTCATGAGCGTGTGTGTGTGTGTGTGTGTGTGTGTGTGTGTGTGTGTATGAATGTGTGTGTGTGAGTGTGTGTGAATGTGTGTGAGTGTGTGTGTGTGTGAATGTGTGTGTGTTTTTTAGATTTAGAAAAAAAATGAGAGCTAGAATCAAGGACACCATTCATCATGGCAAGCCATGTGTTGGCCTGTAATCTAAGCTGTAAAGAGAGAAAGAACTAAACACAACAGAGAAAACAGAACCCTGATCAAGAAATGTGAGCTTTGTTGATGTGTTTTCTTTGAGACAGGATCTCATGTTGCTCAGGCTGGCCTTGAACTTCATATATAGCTGAGGATGCCCTTGAATGTCTAGTCTTCCTGCCTCTACCTCCTGAGTGCTGAGATGGCAGGTATGAATTTATGTGGTGCTGGGAATCAAGTCCAGGGCTTCATACATGCCAAACACCTTTCCAGCTGAACTACAACTACAGCCTGAACTTTGTCCTCTGGCATAGGGGTTATCAGGGCATGAGCAGAATACAACTCAACTTTATAGCAACCCTTAGAAGCATACTTTGGGGTCTAGAACAAATCTCTCCCATTCTCTTCTGTCCCTCTGTCTCCTTTTCTATTATTTGTTTGTTTCTTATTTTAGCTACATATTTACTCATTTATTTTTGATGGGGGGGGGTTCTTGCCATATAATCCAGGCTAGACCGTAAACTCTTGGGGTCATCAACCCTACTACCTTAGCCTCTTAGTACTGTAACTAGAGGCATATGTCACAACACACAGCTTTCTTATTCTTTTACATCTCATTTTGACTGCTTTATTTATTTATTTGTGTGTGTGTGTATGTGTGTGTGTGTGTGTATGCGTGCATTGTGTATCTGTGTATGTATGTGTCTGTGTCTCTGTGTCTCTCTCTGTGTGATATGTCCATGTAGGGAAAAATACGTGTGCCAGACATAAATGTGAAAGTCAGAGGCCACTTTTGGGAAGTCAGTTCTCTCCTTCCACCGTGTGGGTGCTCAGGTAATTCAGCTTTCAGGGCTGAGCCTTTTGGCTGACTCCCACTTTACCCAATTTAAATGTTTGCAGTGTGTAGGGAAAGGGGGAAGATTCTGGACTGTCTCTTCCCTGGAGAGTCTTCCCAGCCACTCTCAACCCCATTGAAGCCAGCTGACACTCAGGGTTTATTAATGATGACTCAATGCTATTGAACAGCAAGAAGTAATTCAATGACAATCAGATTTACCCGTGCAGACTGATGTGGTGACAGGAGCGGGGTGTGACAGTGGTCCTATTAGTAACCATCACGGAGTGCTTTATAGTTTATACTCTTTATAGTGTAACTTTTATAGTTACACACTGGGCTGTTTGATCATCAAAACAAACCAAGGAGGTAGGAATTATCCATTTAACAAACCAACTAGTATTCACAGATGTGAGGCAAAGCTCACCGAGCCATGTGAGTAGCCACAAAGAATGCACACAGGACTCCACACTCCTCCCTCCTAGCCCTGCTGTCTATGCCGTCTCCTCTTTAACGACATTATTTGATCTTAATTTCTCCACATGCATTGGCCAGCAGAAGCTTGGAGACTTGAGTCTGCCTTCCCTGGCAAAGCATGGGTGTTGACCTCTGGCTACCATGCTTAGCAATACAGTCCTCTGACATTTTTTCTAAACACACTCTGATCCTTTAGTGGCTCAGTGGATCAATTGTGTATCTTGCCGTGACGCATGTGGTCTCCTGCCTTACAGCTTCTCTCCTGCTGTGGCCAACCATCCTAACTTGTCCCAAACAGAAGAACTGAGGACTGTCACTGCTACCCCAGGACAGTTCTGGGCAAGGCAGGGTATAGCTAGAGTTTTCCTGGTCCTGCTTGGCCCACGGTCAGGACAAATCTCTCTCACCCGCCAGTCCCGCAGTCACTCAGACCTGACCGAGTAAACACACAGAGACTTAAAATTGCTTACAAACTGTATGACTGTGGCAGGCTTCTTGTTATCTAGTTCTCCTATCTTAAATTAACCCATTTCTATAAATCTATACCTTGCCACATGGCTCGTGGCTTACTAGTATCTTACCTGTTGGTACTCATGGTGGTGGCTGGCAGCATCTCCTGACTCAGCCTTCCTGTTCCCAGAATTCTCTTCTCTCCTTGTCCCACCTATACTTCCTGCCTGGCTACTGG
The DNA here is from genome assembly GCA_902168405.1 of Peromyscus aztecus. Classification (NCBI taxonomy): domain Eukaryota; kingdom Metazoa; phylum Chordata; class Mammalia; order Rodentia; family Cricetidae; genus Peromyscus; species Peromyscus aztecus. Next base: position 8,229 of record CABHPQ010163014.1, on the reverse strand, counting down.
CCAATCAGTATTTTATTTATTAACCAATCAGAGCAACACATTTGACATACAGACCATCCCACAGCAGCAGGGTGCTGGGTTGTCTTCTAGTGCCCTCTCTAACAAACCCAATCTCTTAGGCGCTGGCTTCTGAGCATCTCTGGACCCCAGAAATTGCTGCTCCGTTGGAGCCTCCCTGTCTTTGCTGACCCTGTTCCTCCAGTTGGAAGTCTACATCTCTACTTTCTACTTTCAACTTTTGCTTCAGAACTCTGTTCTCAAGGGCAGATACTAATTTCTCTAGACCTTTGTTGATTTAAAGATCATCTCTTTTCTGTTTCCATCTCACTGTATATAGGCCATTTTCCTAACCTTGAACTTCGGTGCATTTTGCTTTTCATTTGAGTGTGTTACAGGACTGAATGTGCCCTCTGAAATTCATGTGTTAACATACTGGTGAGAAATGTTTTGTTTTGTTTTTTCTGTAAAAGATAGTTGGGTTTTTCTCTGTCAAAGGTAGTTAGCTACCAAGGACTCAGATTTCCTGAACACTCTCCTCCCTCTTTATATCAATTAGTCAATCAAGATAGATTGTGAAGTGGACCTATCATCAATAGGATGAGACAAAGTCACAACCTATGTCATAGATAACAGACAGAAGCCATCTTGGCCAAGTGTGCTTGCTAGCCCAGTTTGGGTCTTGGCAAATGCTTTTTACAAAAAGAATTGCCTTGCCAAGTTACTTTTGCTTTGTCCATGTGTTGATTTGTGGGACACTGAGATTATTTTTGTTTGTTTGTAACTGTATTATCAAAGAGGACATGTAATCCTAGCACTTGGAAATTAAAGGCTGTAGACGAAATTCTAAACAGTCTTAGTAAATAAGAAACACAGAGCCAAATACAGGGGTCATAGCCGTAGAGATCAGAGAATTAGCGAAGAGCCACTGACTACCCTTTAGCTTACCACCAAACCATAGTTTCCCACATTAGAGAGCTTCTTCCTACCTAACCTGCACTTTTATTGCTTTCCTGTTCTGCCTTCTCATTGGCTCTAAGCCCAGACACATGACTTCCTCGTCATTGCCTGTCTATACAGACCTCCTGGTCTCTGTGGTTGGTACTGGGATTAAAGGCTTGTGTCACCATGCTTGGCCGTGTCCTTGACCACACAGAGACTCTGCCTGCCATGTGATCGGATTAAGGGCATGGGCTACCATTGCCTGACTATGACCAAAAGTCATTTATTAACATACAAATAAAATCACATTTCAGCACAATTAAAATATCACCACAAAAGGCAGAAGAACTGATAGTCCAAGGTCATCTTCAGAGACATATTGAGTTCAAGGCCAGACTAATAAGCAAAGTCTTGGTATTAGGAGATGCGATTTTAGGGAAATAATTAGGTCCTTGGGAGGGCAACCTTTATCTCTAGGATTGGTACCTTATAAGAAGAGTCATGAGAAGTGATTCTTTTTTCTCTCTGCTAAGTAAGGATACAATGAAAAGATGGCCATCTACCAAGCAGAAAGCAGGCTCAACCAGATCAGACATCAGTTAGCCACCTGACCCTGACTTCCCAGCCTCCAGAGCTATGAGGAATAAATGCTGGTCATTCATTTAGGCCACCCAGAAGAACAGCTTTTTAAACTGTGGGTCCCAATCCCAAGTATGCTTGTGTAATTGAATATGGATGTTGTAAAAAAAAAAAAAATCTGGCAACAGCAAACATGCAACAACCAAAAATTAATTAAAAATCAAACACAATAAACCCAAGGTGTTTCTGGCAGTGCTCAGCCAGGCCTCCATGCATGACTCCTGAAGCCTGAGGCCCAAGAGCACAATGTAAGCACACCTTACACTATGCACACAGTCACACCACACAACACTAACCATAGCTGCCTGAGACACCTCAGTGGAGATTTGAAACTACTGTGTGTTTTGAATTGCAGTGTCTTTACTGTGCATCTAAGTATCTGTTCTTAACAGAAACATAATGGTTTACTTACAGAAAACAAAGACTTTTAATGTTTTCCTACCATTATTGTCCAGCTGGAAGTATAAAATTTGCCTGTCTTTGGGTTGTATTGTTTGAATATTTGATGGTTAAAATATTGAATAAATGGTAAAAATGTATATATATACATATATATCAAAGAATTGCCTTAAATAAATTTTTAAATTTATTATCGATAAGCATTTGATTTGCATATCTAGTTTACATATCAAATATGCCTAGGATCACATTAAAATGGAGCAGGGAAACAGAAGTCATGAGTTCTCCCTAAGGATTCTCACTGCAGAGAAGAGGTTCCACCAAGGCCCCACAGTAGGAGACTTAAGAAATGACCAAGAAGACTTGGTCTTCCATGTTTGGGGGTGCAGACTTACAGGTTAGGCAATGGAGGGACAGTAAAATAATCACTGGCCCTTTGTCTATAAACTTTGTTAAGGGGAAAAAGTGAAGGTGAAAAATAAACAGCCGGGGCCTTTGAGATGGCCCAGCGGGTGAAGACACTTGCTTTTCAAGCCTGAGAGCCCAAGTTCAACCCCTGAACAAACGGTGGACATGGGCCAATGCCCAACAGTAATCCTCTGACCTCCACATGTGCGCTGTAGCGTGCATGCATTGGCTTGAGAGGGCACACACACATGGGCACACACACATGTGCACACACGTACAATAATAAAGTTTAAAAATAAATAAACAGACTGGTGTGGTGGCCCATGCCTACAATCTCAAAACGCGAGAGGCTGAAGCGAAGGATCGTCCATTGGGAACCACCTGCCAGGGGTGGCACCACCCACAATGGGCTGGGCCCTCCCACAATAATCATCAATTAAGAAAATATTCCAGAGGCCAATCTGGTTTTTTCTCTATTGAGGTTCTCTCTTCCCAGATGACTCTAGCTCATATCTAGTTGATATAAAACTAACCAGCACAAGGGATTAAACTCAGGACATCAGGACAATGTATCCATCTGCTGAGACTTCTCATCAGCCCCACCATCTTATTTTTTGAGATAGGGTCCTGATGCAGTTGAGTTAGGATAGCAGAGCTGGATGACCAGTAGCTGCTGGCAGATGTGACACACTTTATTTCAGGTGAGAGCATGCACCTTTGGTCCCAAGAACATATTATAGAAAATCACACAAAAGTGGATTCTTGCCAGAGAATTACATAAAGAGTTACCTAACAGTCCTGCTTATTGTTTGCTCATGGTTCCCGGGACATCAGGTAGCAGCCATCTTAACTAAGCCATACCTGATGTCCCCAGCGGCTCCATGTTGACTGTCTACAACTCTACCTGGCACTTTCCGCCTTAATTCTCTTCAGGTCCCTCACTGAACCTGGAACTTGCCAGCTGACCTCAGGCACCCATCTGTCTCTGCTCTCCAGTGCTAGGATTACAGGCATGTACCAACCTGCACAGTTTGTTTGTTTGTTTTCATGGATTCTGTGATGTCAGACTTAAGTCCTCATGATTGTGTGACAAATACCTTATCAACTGTGCTACTCCCCAGCCTCAGGTTGGGGGGGCGTTAGGGGGGGCAAGTGTATGTGTGTGTGTGTGTGTGTGTGTGTGTGTGTGTGTGAGTGTATGTATGTATGTGTGTTCAGTAAGTTACCCAGGTTGCTCTGGAACTCACCCTGTATCCCTGACAGACCTTGAACTTGTGATCCTCCTGCCTCAACCTCCTGAGTAGCTAGGATGACGCTCCTGTGCTATCAGGCCAGGCTAACTAAACAAAAAAATTTTAAGAAAAGTGATGTGGTAGCTGGTCCAACAAGAACAACACCAAATAGTTCCAAAGGCTTCCTACTCTACAAGTACTAGACCCCCTCCTCAGCACGTCTGTCTGTCTGTCTGCCTGCACAGGTGTACCTGGCTGCAGTGAGCACTGAAGAGCAAAGTGAAAAACACTTCCTGAAATAAAAAGCTCAAAATAGTCTTGTGGCTGCAGAGGCACGCAGGCAGGTAGGTGCTGTATAAACAGTTCCCTGGCAGGGTGAGTCTCAGACTTGATCTAGCTGCAGAATCACCTGCAGGGCTTAGCACAGAGATTGCTCTGTCCAAGCCAGAGCTGGGGGTGTGGCCTGCAGGTTTGCATTTCTCTTACTGTCTCCGGGGTCTGCTGTCTGTCTAGAGACAAGACTTGGAGCACCAGCACTCTGGCACCCATGTCTTTATTCTCTCCCCACCTCCTAACTTGACTGCTCTATTTTGAGACAATCGAGGACAAAGTCCCTGAGATTTGAGATTTCCCTCTTTCCTTTCTGACAACATTCGTCCATCTTTTTTTCTCCACAGACTCCACCTCCTTTTTTTTTTTTTTTTTTTTTTTTAAACAGGGCAGTCAGGTTCAAGGATGAACTGTTGATCCTCCTGCCTCAAATTCCCAAGTTCTGAAATTATGGGCCTATGTCAGCATACCTGGCCTCCTTCTTTTGAAAGACTCAGAATTGTGCTATGGTGTACAAGAGAGAGGCAGGGGAAGATAAAAAAAAATTCACTGTTCCTTCCCTTTTTCCTCCCTTCTTCCCCTCCCTCTCTTCCTTTTCTCTTTTCTTTCCTTTTGAAAGGCTTTAACATGGTTCCCTTTGACTGCTTTTCTTCCTCACTCCCCTGCTGCCCTTTTCCATGCCATCTAGCACTCTGCTGTTCATACAGATGATTTGTAACTGATCGGTCATTGCTGGTCCCGCTTACTCCCAACCAATCCACTCATCCTCCGTAAGTGTGAGAAAAGCTGGAGGTTTAGAACATGTCCCCTCTATTAACTAAGTTTGTCTTGCTTTTCATTGACATTACTCACTCCAGCCCACACTTACTGTATAGAGATGAGTACTAACCTGGTCTGAATATGAAATGTCCCCCCAGGTTCATGCGCTTGAATGGTTGGTTCCCACACAGTGGTACTCTTTAGAGAAACTGAACGACCTTTAGAAGGTGGCGACTGGATGCTGGAGGAGGGTCACTCGGGGTAGGCTTTGAGGATGCCAGCCTGACCTTGCTTCCAGTCCTGGTCCCTTCCTGACTACCACGATACAACAGTTGCCTCACGCTCTGGCTGATGTGGCCTGAGCCAATCCTGCTACCATGCGTTTTTGGTCACAACAGCTGATACCCACCAAAAACATGAACCACATGAGTCCTTCCTCCCTTAATCACTCCTGTCAGGAGTACAGGAGGGTAATCATACAATGGCCCTCGTTAATAAAACTTCCACTTCATGTAGATGTCCACTGGCAGTGCCCAGGGAATAGGCACCTTCCCAGCTCCTGGGAACAAACTATGATAGGTTTAAGCAATGGTAAGGCCATTACCCAGGACCTCAATCAGTTTGATGCAGTCTGAGACTCTGCTCTGACCAATGAAACATAAGGAGATATTGTCCCAGGTGTGTCTAGGAAATGTGTATGTGTATATATGTTTTGCTTTTTGAGACAGGGTCTCAGTATACCCAGAATGGTTTTGAACTTTCTACATAGAAGATGACCTATAACTGATTCTCATTTTGCTTGTTTGTTTGTTTGAGAAAGGTCTCACTATGTAGCCCTGGCTGGCCTAGGATTTACTGTGTAGACCAGGCTGGCCTCAAACTCACAGAGATCCTACCTCTGCCTCCCAGGTTCTGGAATTAAAGGCATGTGCCACCATACCAGGCCTCTGCCTCTGCTTCCTGCTTCTTCATTGCTAGGCTTAAGGTGTGTGCCACCACAACTAGCAAACTCCTTTCTCCTGCCTCCTCTCTCCTTCCAGGAATTGAACCCAGGGCCTTGCCCATGTTAGATAAGCACTTTACCACTGAGTTATACCTCAGGCCCTCTTAGGAAGTATTTTTTTCTCCTTTAGAGAAAGTAAGTAGAAGAAGGCTTTTCTACAGCTTCCGTGAGAATACAATGCTTGGTGCTACAGCCGCCATTTTGTCACAAAGAACAGTTATCTGCACAGACAAAAGGTAATACATTTAGGATGCCAAAGCAAAAAGTTGGAAACCACCTAGGTTATATCTCTTGGCCACTTACCAGAACTCCCTATCTTTAGATTTCTTGCTGTGTGAAATAATAAACCCTTGTTTATTTTCTTTGAGCCTTTGTGCCTCTCAAACATTTTCCCCCTATTTTGAGACTGGGTCTCACAATATAACCCTGACCGGCCTCAACCTTGTAGGACTCTGTCATCTTGCTTCTGCCTCCCAGGTGCTGGGATGGCAGGCATGGGCCTCAACACCCTGCTTCTCAAACTTTTATGTGCACATAAACTCCACTCCGGGATAGGCATGGCGATGTGCATCTGCAGTCCCAGGACTCAGGACCCTTCAGCAGGGCGGGGGTAGGAGGGTGTCCCCAGAGTTCAGGAGTCTGAGACCAGCCTGAGCAGTAAACCCGAGCCCTCTGTATTACTTCCTATTGTTCTACCTGACACGAAGAAACCTGAGGGAGGAAGGATTTATTCCGGGTCACAATTCGAGGGGAGAGAGTCCGCTGTGGAGGGGAAGGAACGGAAGCAGGAATGGAAGACAAAGAGCAGACAAGATGTGGAGTCGGGCTGTCCATTCCCAAGGCCCGTCCCAGTGACACTTCTTCCATCAAGGCTCCACCTCCCAAAGATTCCACAATCTTCTAAAACAGTGCCGCCAGTTGGGGACCACACATTCAAACACACAAGCTTATGGGGATACACTTCATATTCAAACAGCAACTCTGTCTCAAAAAAAAAAAAAACAAAAACAAAAAACAAAACCCAAACCAATGAACATTTCGCCATAGAGCCTGGGATTCTACATTTCTTTCAGTCTCCTAAGTGATGTCCATTGCTGATCCAAAGACCACACCTTAGATGGTAAGAATCTAGGTTATTTCCATCAGACATTCTTTTATTCATGCATCCTGATTGATAGTATACCTCTAGCTTACATGCATTACTAAAATTAAATAAATAAGTTACTGTCTTCTAAAACTGCAACTGTAATGCTTTTCCAGATCCATTTTTGCTTTAAAAAAAATAATAAAGCTAGAGCTAGTGGGATGATTCACTGGATAAAGGCGCTTGCCAACAAGCCTGGAGACCTGAGTTCAATCCCCAGGACCCACATGGCGGAAGGAGAGAACTGTCTCCTGCAAATTGTCTTCTGACTGTCACATGTTTGTTGTTGTACACACTCTAGTATACACATAAATAAATAAACATAACAAAAAATTAAAGTTTGATCCTAATAAAGAGAAAAGAGGGGACTCTCCTGAGAGGCTCATGTTCCTCTTTGGTGCATACACTGCTCTTTCCTTTCTCTCATTTTTTTATTTTGTGAGATTCTATTTATTTAAGAAATTTTTTATTCATTTTACATACCAACCACAGATCACCCCTCATCCCCCATCCCCTCCTCCAAAAGGGTAAGGGCTCCCATGGGGAGTCAGCAAAGCCTGGTACAGTCAGTTGAGGCAGGACCTAGCCCTCCTCACTGTATCAAGGCTGAGCAAGGCATCCCACCATAGGTAATGGGCTCCAGAAAGCCAGCTCATGCACCAGGGATAGATCCTGATCCCACAGCCGGGGCTCCTCAAACAGAACAAGCCACACAGCTATCTCCCGAAAGCAGAGGGTCTAGTCTGGTCCCATGCAGGCTCCACAGCTGTCAGTCTAAAGTTCGTGAGTTCCCACGAACTTGGTTCTGTTGTCTCTGTAGATTTCCCCGCCACGATCTTGACCCCCCTTGCTTATATAATCACATTTTAAGTGTATGAATGTTTGCCTGGATATAAGCACAATCATGCAGTACCTATGTCGGCCAGAAGAGGGTGTTAGATCCACTGAGACTGGAGTTTCAGACAGTTGTGACCTGCCATGTGGGTGCTGGGAATTGAGCCTGGGTCTTGAGCCTGGGTCCTCTGAAAGGGCAGTTAGTGTTCTTAACCTCTGAACCATCTCTGCAGCCCCACCACTACCCTTTCCTAAGTCTCTGTGGAGACGACTCAGTGGGTAAAAGTGCTTACAGACAAGCCTACAGCCTGAATTCTAACTCCAGAAAACCTACACAGTGGAAAAGGAGAAGCAGCCCCACAAGTTGTCCTCTGACTTCCACACATGCATTCCCTCAAATGTTTAGAAAACATTAGAAAGAAAGAAAAAGGGTCCCAGAGAGATGGCTTAGCTCTGAGTGCTTGCTAGCTGGGCTATGATGATGCATGCCTTTAATCCCAGCACTCAGGAGCCAGAGGCAGGTGGATCACTGAGTTTGAGAC
>CABHPQ010163013.1:0-44307 GCA_902168405.1 Peromyscus aztecus | reverse complement strand
CTTGCAGGATTTGTTTCTCAATAAATAATGTGGGTCAGTCACTTATATAAATAATGTTGTGCATAAAGTGCTAAGAAAGCAGTTAGAACAAGTTGCAGTGTTGAATCCATCAAGAGAGCTCAGGCTTTAAATTTGGCTTGTTGATTCTACCGTGCCATTACTTAGTTATGTGATCCTGAAAAAAATCCTGCCTTTTCTGAGTATACTAATTGAAAAATGGGAACTAAGAACCAGTCTTGCACACGGTGAGAGTCTTACTATGGTTACATGTAAAGGGAAAATTTTCAGAACAAGAGAGGAGGCTTCATGTTTCCTCTGCAAAGATCAACAATTTAGGATCAACACCCTCACCACCACCTTCCTTCTTTTTTAGGCTGACCTCAAAATAGTCTGATATTCCTCTTGCTATCTCCTAAGTGCTGGACTTACAGACATGTGACACTACTCCCAGAGTATGGGGTTCTAGAGATTGAACCCAGAACCTTGTGCCTGCTGGGTAAGCACTCTACCAATGGAGCTACACTCCTATCCAAACAGTTGCCATCATTGACAATAAACTATACAAGACTGTCTGCCTGGCATGGGTGAGTTGAAGGAAATTGGGCAGGAGGCAAAGAGAGGACTTGTAGAAGTACTCTGTGAAGGTTCTCCAGAGATTTGGAGCTGGTGGGGATCATGCACATTTATTGTGAAAAATGGCTAACAGCACAGATATAATCTAATCAGTCCCAAGAGAAGCATCAAATGATCTGAACACCCAGGAAAGCTGACAATGGATTTCTAGAGTCCAAAACCTCAAGAACCAGAAGCACTGATGGTGTAAGTTGGCTTGTTCCAAATCCAAATCCAAGCAGAAGCAGTGTGGTGGTTTGAATGAGAATGGCCCCATAGATTCATAGATTTAAAAATTTGGTTACCAAAGAGTGGTACATTTGAGAAGATTAGGAAGTGTGGTCTTGTTGGAGTAAGTGTGGCCCTGTTAGAGGAAGTATACCACTGGTGTGGGGAAGTAGTGGTGGGTTTCGAGTTTCAAAAGCCCAAGCCAGGCCCAGTGGCTTTCTCTTCCTGCTGTCTACAGACCTGGATATAGAACGCTCAGTATCATGTTGCCCTGAATGCTACCTTGCTCATCACTGTAATGACAATGGACTAAACCTCTGAAACCATAGGGAAGCCCCAGTTAAATGCTTTCCTTTATAAGAGTTACCCTGGTCATGGTGTCTCTTCACAGCAATGGAACACTAAGACAGGCAACATTTCCATCTGACACAAGACTAAAAAGAGGAAAAGACTCATGGCTCAAGCATTGAGGCCTGAAGACTTCCTTGAAACTTACTGATGGGAAGGTCAGCCTTTTGGTTCCATCTAAACTTGCAACTTATTGAATGAGGTCCACCCAGACCAAGGAAAACAATCTTCTTCATTTAGTCTACAGCTTCTAATGTTCATCTTATCCAGAAACAATCTCATAGACACACCTAGATTAATGTCTGATCAAATGTCTGTGCAACCCTAACCCACTCAAGTTGCCAAATACATTAGCCATATTAAGAATTTATTCTCCCCACCCAAAGGTTCTAGGGGTAGTGGGTTGACTTGTTTGCCACCTGTGGGTCTTTGTCTGTGAGTCAGTTATGTCCACATTTTAGGAACAGAGATTTAGATTCAATATAAGAAAGACCTTTCTAATATTCAGGACAAGTATGAATACAAAAAGATCCTTCAGGAGTATATTCTTGAGTTAGAACTGTATGCATTGAAGCCGAACAACCCCTTACATAGAAGAGTTTCAAGGCAGCTCAAGTGTCTGGTGAAGGTCTTAGCCAGAGATTTTCTTCAAGCACATAAGTCTACGATTTTGTGATTTTGCAGAAAGCTATATACATGCAGGTATTTTATTAAATCATGTGTAACTGGGCACTTAAGATATGCTGCCCAAGAAACTCATTCATTTTCTTTCTGAGTACTCATGTGATGATACTCTTATACAATAATTATCAGGTGTCCCCATCACTGAACAATACTAAGAGTTGTTGGTCCAAATACTGTCCAACTAGTCTGTCTACTACTTTCCAAACAGACCCTTAGTGGAGCCCAGGACTTGCCTTAGATGGTCAAGCACTGCTAAGTTCTGATCATCCCAAAGGGAATACCTCAAGAATGAATACCTCAAGACTATACAATGAATACCTCAAGACTATACAATGCAATTTTCCTGCTAGTGCCCTAGACACAATGCTCTGGCCCTACACCAGCACCTATCACATTAAATTACAATTGCCTAGTTCTTTGGCTCTATGAAGACTAAGACCAAGTGTACTGAGTTCCTTTGGGGCAGGGGCCATGCTATTTGCCTATTGTGCCCACACACTGAACTCAATGCCTTGTACATGGTAACACATTGAGCTCATATACTCACTATATTTAACACATGTTTCTTCCATTCACAATCTTCTATTCTGGGTTCTTACAGGGCTTTAATCCTATCTACATAATGCATTAATCCACTCACTTGTTCATCCAACTGAAACAGAATGTTTTCTAGGTTCCAAGCCCTACACTTTGGGGACAGATCTGGGAATATGACAGAGACTTGCCTTTTAGGAAGTTTACTATCTAATTGGCAATTCAGAGAGGAGAGGGGATGATTAGACACTCCAGTGGAGTCATCTTAATCATCCCTAGACAGAAGGCTACTGGTAAACAGGGCCTCTCCAGTGTTACTTGTCTCTGAGCAAGAGAATAGAGCATAATTGCTGATTGTGCTAATAATTGGACCTGTTCTTCCCAGATAACCAAACCATTGAACTGTTAGACATTTTCAGTTTTTAGAAACAAGTAAACAAACAAAAAACTCTTCGGGTCAAAGAGTCTAATCCCTTACCTACTGTTTTATTTCCTTTTACAATGTTCCTACAATTGGTTTTGAAAAGACAAGAATGAGGAGACAAGTACTTTTATATACAGAAGCAACACATGGAAAAGGATGGTTTTTAAATTGATATTCAGATGTAGTAGAGATGGAGATTTAAAAGCTATGCATTCTAAGGAAGTCTATGTTCTGAATGCTGGCACATCTATTGTCATTGTGCCCATTCTGTACTACTACAGATAATGTGACACACAGGTCCCATCCTACTATAGCAAACATTATGAAAACTGGAACTTTTGCCTGCTAAAACAATTCTCTAGTCTACAATTCTTTATCCACACAACAATACTGATAAGTGATTGTGGATAGTTTGTTGAAAGTCACTGTGGTCTTACATGTCTCAGCATTAAGACTAATTTAATTGGGTGCATGTGACAATTCTTCCAAGTTCCTTTGGATTAGGTGGCCATGCAAGCTGGTAACAGATAAAAGGAAAACATTTAATGCATTCACTATCAATATGTTCAATTTCTAAAAGCTCTTCAGACCACTTTGGCCACTATACTGTTGAGAATAAGTTGCAAACATTCTAGATATAATGAATATCATCAATTTTTAAAGCATTCATTAGTTTCTGTACTACTGCTCAATATCTTGTCCCCAACAGCAGAGTCAGCACAATAGATTACCATATGTGGTGTGGTTGAATTTTCAAATGGCAGAGGCCGTTCTCTTACTACCTCTTGTGTTAGTTTGAATGTAATTGGACCCCATAATCTCACATGTACCTCATAATCTCATAATCTCATGGCAAGAGATATGACTTCATTGGAGTGGGCATGGCCTTGTTGGAGGAAGTGTGTCACTGTGGGGGCAGGCTTTGAGGTTTCCTATGCTTAGGATACCACCCAGTGTCTCAGTCAACTTCTTGTTGCCTGCAAGATATAGGACTCTCAGCTACTCCAGCTCCACATCTGCCTGCATGCTGTCATGCTCCCCATCATGATGATAATGGACTGAACCTCTGAGCTGTAAGTAAGGCACCCCAATTAAATGTTTCATTTATAAGAGTAGCCATGCTCACAGTGTCTCTTCACAGCAATAGAAACCCTAACTACAACACCTCCTATTCAGAGATAAGTGAGACTCTGCAGCCCTGGCACTCATGAGAGCCTGGAAATGTCTGTGAACTTATGGAGTTTGTGTTTTAAATAACCACATGACAAAGGCACTCATTCTATTACTCTTGATAAGGACAAAGACAAATGACATGAATTAGGCTTTGAGTATTCAGAGAACACCAACTCATTTTATGACCTTAAAACTAAGCTTGTCAACATCTGGTAAGGACAAGGATTGAATCTATAGAAGCCATGCTTATCATATTGATTAAGATGAATCATATTGGGAAGATTCATGTTGAAGCCCTGGAGACACAAACATAAGATGACACGGTGTGTCTCTTTTCCTTATGAGCTATGTCACCTCAGGCTGTAGACTTCACCTTTCTTTCTGCATCCCAGGCAAACAAGCTGTGAAAAGGAAGGTATCACATCTGCCACTCAAGGGCACTGGAAGAGGTAAGACTGTGCATTCGAGGCAATCCACGGAGCACCTGACACAGGCTCAGGAAATGGATCTTTATTCCCCCTAGGGAGCACTCTGAGCACATGCTCCTGTGCAGTCTAGGGAAGTCTGAGGGTTCTGCTCAGGGATCTTTAAAAGAAAGGAATCATCCGACTGGCTGTGGGAGTGATTGATTAGCTCAAAGCACTGTGATTCATTATGAAGGCCAGGAGAGAGATCACTGTGACGAATTGTTTGGTTTCTTTCTACCTTCACAGTTTATCTTTGATTTGTCAGCACAGGAGGAAACAAACAGAGAAGCTCCCGTGTGAGAAGGGACCTCTCTTAAGTTTTGGTTCAGCAGGATGTTCTCCTTGAGAGAATGGAGAGAGATGATTTCAGTTTGGGTCTGAGTGTGAGGACAGTCTTGCCATAGTTAGAGAGGATAATGGCTAGGGTAGCCTCAGGGTTTTGTCTCTCCGTCTTCAGACTCTTAATTCTTCCTTCTCTTAAAGCAGAGTGACAGGAAGAAAAGAGAGGAGGGGGGAAATAAATGAAATAATATTTCACTGTTTAACTGTGGTCTAGGTTGTGAGGTGATGCTGTCATTCAACACTCCTGCCCCTTCACTCCTGCTCTGTCCACTGTCCTCTCACCAAGCAACCCTTTCTATCACCAAATCCTAGCAGCAAACTCTGTTTTGCTCTCAGTAAGGTAACATTCTAAGCCTGTATTCATCACTGTCCTCTGAAATATGGTCATTTTTGTCAGCCCATTTTACAGGTGAGAAAGTAAAAGCTGAACTCACATATTGTGAGATTGGAGCCATCTGGGATTCCTACCAGGCCTTTGGGAATCAAAAGTTTTGTTCTTGTCTACTCTGCTTGCTTTATGGCTATTCAAATTTAATTCCAGCTTGATTTCCGAGAAGCCAGGACAAAGTTTTCTTCCCATTTTAAAAAGCCATGCATGAATCTGGCAAAGGCTTTCAGGAATGATGTTGTGTCTAGTCTGGAGAGGGTTTACTATGTACATTTATTGGTCACTCATTCATCCATTTTTTTTTAAAAAAATGCTAATTCTGTATTTCCTGTAGAAGACGGCTTCCTTAAAGGCCCAGTGTGTCACCCTCAGTGACTAAAGCACAATGATGTCTCTTACCTCCCCTAAGCTCTTCCTTGTCATCTGTATCCCTGTCTGATCCAGAGTTCATTATCATAAGGTTCCCAGTGTGCTTTTCCTCTCTTCTCTGTTGGCCACAGGAAGGTACTTCTCAGAGCTGCACAGAAATGCCCTTGTGTTCAGAGATCTGAAGTCACATCATGGACAGCCAGACTTCAAGAGCCTCAGCACAGCTGTCTGTCATTGGTAACCAGGCTGTTCATGACAACAATGTATATCAAAGGGATGCGCCTGCACTGCAACTGCATGACCTAGTAAGTACATGTCTATCCCACACACAGATGTACAGACACATTTATACATACATACACACGTAGTCACTCATTTATCCACACTCCTCTTACAATGTTCTGACAGCTATACACATACACACAAATTTATATGCAGTCAACATACTTGAACAGAAACATACCCTAATACACATGAACACACACTCACATACAGCCACACCTACTCACAAATATCTTACACAGACCCGTGCAGTTTCACTCACGGTTTTCAGATTCATGGGTAGAATCACTAACCATAGAGGGAGAAGAGAAACACATGGCCCCCTAACTCCCTAGGGAGGCAGTGTCCTGACCCCTCCCTCCACCCTCTCTTCACGTCTAGGGAACAGAGTAGACAGGCTTTGGGATCAGTAGATGCCGGTCTGATTCCCTCCTAACTTCCTGGCTTTGAGATTTGGGCCAGCCTCTCCTCCTTTTCTGATTTCAAATTTCCTCACCTGTAAAATGAGCTCATTCCCATCTGAGGTTAGTAAACAATGAGGTAAGGGATGGAGGAATGCCAACGCCAAGACCTAGGACTTCATCAGCTCTGAGTGCACCCTCTCCTTTCCTTCTTCAGCCTTGTTAAGCCTTCTGTCCAGGCAGCCCACTCCTGGGCCTGGGTCCCTCTCATCTGTCAATCAACCTCCCCTTCAAGACACAGGCTTTCTCTCGACAGGTTTTCATCCCTTGAGAAACTGATGGAGAAACTAAGTCCACCAGAGACACCTTTAACACCAAGGCTCCATGAGAAAACTAGATTTCCAGGCTACATTATTTTTAGTACTATCCCAAGAACTCTTCCGTCCAAAAGGCAGCTCCCAGTTTCATAAGCTAGTGTGAGGTGTCATGCTTTAGTGAAATCCTCCACAGATAATAAAAGATAGGTTCTGAAGAATGTTCTTTGTTTATGAATCACATACTGCCTGGATTCCTTTAAGCAACAAGGCTTCTGCTTTCATAGAAATAGCGGAAACAATGAAGTGGTTAACGGAGGGAACTCAGGTTTGCTTCTGATAAGTGTGAGTGACTTTCAGCATAAGCATTACACCCAGAAACATCAGATTTGGGTAAATTGGAAACAAATGGTTGAGAAAAAAAGGCTATACCAGAAAAAACAAAAACAACAACAACAAAAAAAACAGCCTCAAATTAAAGCCCTTTTGTACACACGGAATGAACAATCCTTTGTGGAATAAGAGTGGCACTAATTGTCCGTGGTTCCTGAGGACACATTAAAACACTCTGAATTTTTTTTTCTGATAATATTTTGGGAGGACTACTTCATGCAGTCACATAATTCAAACATGAAATTATATACAGTGAAAACATTTCTTGCCCCTTTATTTTCCATTTATAATTCCCATCTTTCCAGTAAGATTAATCTCTCTGGTTTGTTCTTTTAGAGATGTGCTATGTCTTCAGGTAATGAGGCACTGGTATGCCAACACCTTCCACCCCTTTGTCTTTATATAAACTGTAGCACACTAGACATGATTTCTGTACTTGGCTTTTTTAGCAGTAACACTGCTAAGTCCTTCAAGTGGTGCACAAATGGGAGAAACTATTCTACTGTTAAAATGTTTCAATAATGTAGAATAGTAATTATGATGATTAAGTCTATTTTCTTAGAATTTATTTTAAAAAGAGGAAAGAGTTTGATACAGTACACTTTGGTTGCTTTAATGAAAAAAATGCTATAGAATCAAAACTTCTCAAAGTTTAATTTAAACAATTCTTAAGTCATGAATAACTAATTAGTGAATACAACTCATAAGCAAAGGCTATGCTTTTGCTTTTCCATTCCATCCTTCAGCTAAACAAAGCTGTCTTGAATTCCACCATGTCTCTGGAACTACACACATATTCTTTTTTAAGCTTTCTTTTTATTTATTATTTGTGTCTTTTACATCATGCATCTTGATCCCATTTATCTCCCTCTCCTCCCATATCCACCTTCTACCCTTGCAACTCCCCCAAAATAAAATAAAAATTGAGAGAAAATAAGAAAGAAAGAAAGAAAGAAAGAAAGAAAGAAAGAAAGAAAGAAAGAAAGAAAGAAAGACGGAAGGAAGGAAGAAAAGAAAGACGGAAGGAAGGAAGAAAGGAAGGAAGATCTCATCATGGGAAGCTGTAGTGTGACACAGTGATTCACACAGTAAATCCTTTTGTCTATGTATCTTTACTTGCAAGTGTTAATTGCAAAGAGTCACTGGTCTGGTTTGAGGCCTTTGGTTTCTGCTACACTATCAATACTGGGCCTTCACTGGGGCTTCTCTTGGATACCCTATTATTCTCTCTCTCTCTCTCTCTCTCTCTCTCTCTCTCTCTCTCTCTCTCTCCTCTCCTCTCCTCTCCTCTCCTCTCCTCTCTCTCTTTCATGCCAACCCATACATTTGCTCACCATAATAGTGCTGGACTGCCCAGTGCCACTCTCCTCAGGTGCCTAGGGTAGACTGTGTGTGGATCTCCTTGTCCTGCTCAATCCATGATGGTGCTGAGCAGGACCATGCTTTCTCCTCAATTCCTGAGTACACACACACATTCTAATATGTACTTTCCTGACTCTTCTTTTGGGTTCCTTGATTATTTTCTTTTTGTATTTGATAGTAATTGAGCCCTAGAGAAAAAACCTAAAAACCTATCTCTTTTCCCCCTACATTTTAATTTCCATAGCAAATTGACCCCAAGAATGCAATGCTAGCTTCATATATGGATTTATTAAAAGAAGACACATCCATTTTCAAGCATTAGAATCAGCAAGTCCCAACATCTTCTGTGGTACCCAGACCCCTCTTTCCAGCCTCTAGCCTGTTAGTTTTCAATCCCGCATGTACATCTGCATGTTAGCAGGGAGGGTCTTGAAAAATACAGATTTTGCACAGGACCATAATCCCAGAACAGGCCAGAATGCAGCTTAACAATTTGTATTTCAAATACATTTCCAGGTGAGGCTCACACAGTGTTAAGCTTGTGAGTACTCAGGTGCCAGGAGCACTGGGGGCTGAATCGATGAGATGCTCCCTCAGAACTGCCCACAGCCAAGGACAGCATTCTCTTCCAAAGTCACGGCCCTCCTGAGGACAAACAGCTTCTGAAGACATTCCCTACAGAGGCATGAAGGCCCTCAAATCTTGCTTCAAAACTGAACCAGGCCTCTTGGGATGGGGTGAAATGTGACTGCAAATTATCTTGGTTCAAAACTCCACATTTCGTTCAGTCTCACTTCTTTGCCTCTCTAGGTTGTATACCCTGAGAACTCCCCAGTAAAATCCTGTAAGCAAATGTTGATCCATTGTTTTGTTTTCTTGAGAACCTAGCCTAAGATATGTTCTCAGATTTAAACATTTACCCCTGAAAATACACAGAGAGCCTTGCAAACAGCCATGTAAGGTGGCTTTTAGATTTAGTGTTGTCCTTGTGTAAAGGACTATTTTAAATCATGTTTGTGTCGTTTTTTATGGCACACGGAAAAGGCCCTAGATAATACGCAGAAGTTTGTGCATAAGTCCATTGAGCAGTCTCATCTCACATTGATAGGCTTTCCTAGTGAGCAGCATTTCTTTTCAACAGCAACATTCATTTTCACCTTTAAAAAAAATTAAGTAACAGAAATTACCTTCCTTTCAATAGACATTCATTGAAGGTCACTGGCCTTAGTTGTATGCTGTGTGATGAAGACATGAACCATACTTACAAACAAGCAAGAAAGCAAAGGTTCTAAAACTTCACTAATACAAGTGATGGAATGTTAGGTGATGCCTGGGCCTGAACTGATTTTGATATCCAGGAATGTCCCTGAGGAGGTGACATGATGATGGCTCCATTTTAGAAGGGTGTAGGCCAGGTGGTGGTGGCACACACCTTTAATCCCAGTACTCGGGAGACAGAGCCAGGTGGATCTCTGTGAGTTTGAGGCCAGCCTGGTCTACAGAGCAAGATCCAGGACAGGCACCCAGGCACCAAAACTACCCAGGGAAACCCTGTCCTGAAAAACCTAAAAAAAAAAAAAAAGAAGAAGAAGAAGAAGAGTGTGGTATGTCAGATACCAACTATGGGAGTTCTAAAGGGTAACACATACATAGTACCCTAGAAATAGAAAGGTAAGAGATTAAGAGAGACATGAGAGAGCCTGGCTGGACTTGCAGACTTTAATGGAATGGGGCCCAATGTAGGGTGAGGTCATCAGGTGTCATCAGGGTAAGGTGAACCCTGATTTCTGGGTGAAAAATGAACTGCAGGGGTAATGGAAAAGCAGAGACATAGAGAGGTTGTTGCAGCAATTCTGGTGGAAGATTTTAGGTTTTCATTGTGAAATAGCAAGTTTGTTGCTTGTTTCTCCTTCTGACTGTAAGCAGATATTGACTCATTTATATTATGTAGTAACATATATCTGCTGTGGGACGTTCTATATGCTGTGAATCTATGTTTCTCTGATTGGTTGATAAATAAAATGCTGATTAGCCAGTAGCCAGGCAGAAAGTATAGGTGGATTAAGCAGACAAGGAGTTCTGGGAAGATGAAGGCTGAGTCAGGAGACGCCATCCCACTGTCCAGGGAGCAGCATGTAATGGCACACAGGTAAAGTCACGGAACATGTGGCAATATATAGATTAACAGAAATGGGCTGAGTTTGAGTGTAGGAGCTAGTCAGCAGTAGGCCTGAGCTAATGGCTGAGCAGTTTTAATTAATATAAGTCTCTGTGTGTTTACTTGGGTCTGAGCAACTTTGGGACCAGGCAGGACACAGGAAAACTTCCAGCTACATATATCAAATCTTTATTTATACTCTCCTTGGTGTCATGCTTAGGAAAGTCCCTTTTATTTGATTATATTTTTTTCTAGCACCATAAGTTTTCTATAGTCAACACTGAATTCTTTAGCCTGTCTAGAATTCATTTTGGTGTTACTGTAAGGCAATATTTCAGTTTTCACAAATGGTTAGTCAACTGTGTTAACAATTTACTAGATAATCCAACCTTTCCTGAGGCATAAAAGCCGACTTTATATACCTAAATTTACATGTAATTACACCTATATTTTGGCTCTATTTTGTTCAAATAAATTGTCCAGGATAAGAAAATTACTCTGAGTCCCAAAATACTGACTTTCAAACTATTTGTTAAAGTAAGTGTACTCAAATAGAAATAGTATGGGATTTGGAGGCAAAGAACATCAGCGAGCACGTGCCATTCAACTACTAGTCTCAGTGTCTTCAGTAACAAAACAGAAAAAGTGGCATTTCACTATTGCTGACGTATCCTTTAAGCTCTCTACTCCAGGCTGTCTGAACTTCCTTGTACTTGGCTTTCTTGTATAGCTGTTCATGTACTGGCATGTTTCCTTTGTGTTTTAGTCAGTTTAGCTATAGCAAACTACTTAAGATAATCATGTTTGAGAGAGGAAAGGTTTATTCTAGGTCATAGCTTCAAAAGTTTAAGTCTGTGATTGATTGGCCACCATTTGGGGCTGTTGCAAACACAGGGCAGGAATACAGGGCAGGGTCCTTGCTAAAACTCATCACCTCATGACCAGGATGTGAAAGAGAGATGAAGAGAACAACAACCAATATCTGCTCCAAGGGCAATAGCCAGATAATCTAACTTCCTCACAGTTCTAACTTCTTAATGGTAACTACCACCTCCCAGTAGTGACCAAGACTTTGAGGGATACTTACCAAAACATGAGCACTCAGCTTGGGATAGTGTTTTCATTTTGACGTTTTGGCAAACTCTTGTTCATTCTTCAGGACATAGATACCAATGTCATTTCCTCTTAGTTGGGTCCCCCAGACTCACAGACTCTTCTCTTCCAATGGCCTGTGTTCATGTTTCATTGTGCTATAGTTATTCATTTGTGACTCTTTCTCTTGTGGTTGACTTTAAGCTTCCTGAAGATAAATCTTTTATTCCATTGTTTTTCTCCAATCTCAGTACTTAACACTTGCACCAGATGAGTGAACAGGCAGGTGAATGGCTAACCAGGTGGAGGACTGAGTGAATGGTTCAACAAATTCAGCATTCCATCCTGCCCTTGGCAAGTATACCCCAAGATGTGTTGCCCCTGTAGTCTAGTTACCTATATTCTTTTTGGGTCCCTGATATTGTGATCCCAATGTCAGAGCCTATCCTTGTGGGATCCCTGACTCCTGTACTGCATTCCTGGAATGCTAGTTCAAGTTCTCCCAGTAACTGTCTACTTCTTTTTCAGTATTCTGCTCTCCACCTTCTCTGCAGACATGAGGTTTTTGTGCCCTCTGGACTTACACTTTCAAACATCAGGTGGGTCAGTCCATGGCCTTTCAGCTTTAAAGATCATGTTATCTGGTGCTTCTTGTTGTTGGCTCATAACTCAGCCTTTAGGCCCCACAACTGGGCTCTCAGTCTCCCTTCTGCCCATTCCAACCCTTCAAATTAGAGAAAGGCATCAACATTGGTTGATTAATTAAGAGTCGGGTGCTTTCTGTGTGACTGTATTTAATCCTCTCAACATCTTATGAGGACTAAGTTATTTCCATTTATAGAAACCCAGAGAGGATAAGACTTGTTCATATTTAGACATAAAATGGCAGATGGCAGTAATCAACTTTGTACCTGTCTGATTCTAAGCACTATAAACCTTCCTCATCTTCCTATGAATGCTGGATTCAGTTTCCTGGTAGCTATTGACAAATGCTATCAATTCATTGAGCTTTCCCTGACAGCCTCACACCCTACTGAGACTACAAAGGGCAGAACTAGCCTGAAGTCTGGCTGTCTGACCTTTGTATTTCTCATTTTCTTCTTTCTGAAGTTTTACTACACAGGGTATTCCAAATCCTCCCAGAGATAGTCAGTTTCTAGGCATAGTAAATAATTTATCTATGAGTATAGTTTTCAAAAGTGAAAGTCATCCAGAGCCCAAATGCCCACCACCCCATTTATCAGTTTCTCACACTCTTAGTTATTCAACATGTATCTATAGCTAAGGACCACACTATAGAACCATTTGAACTAGCCAGTCCTAAGCCTTCCTACTCTTCCTTGCCATTCCTTCCCTGGAGTCATGATAAAGTCTCTTGACCAAGGTTGTCTTTCTCATCCTTCACCTGGGGCCAACTCCAGGGCTTCTTCACATGACCTCCCTCCCCCCAGGCTTCTTCACATGACCTCCCTCCCCTCAAGCATAGCAAATCCCTTCTCTTGAACACTGTTTTCTCAGTGGCAATCACCTCCTTGACTGTTAGCCTTACGGCTCAAATTGTCTAGTACACTTTAAGACAGGATATGAATCCAAGATTCAAGTTACCAGTTATATAACCTTAGACACATCTTTGAGCTTCTGTCTACTAAACAATAAGGGTGGTGTTATTCTATGTAGATTGATTATAAGGAATAAGAAATAGACTTCCTGATATATGCTTAGTGTTCAAAGACTAACTGCTGGTGTAATTGGCACTGCTGAGAATCTGTATTCATTAAGTTCCCATTGTGGTGGCACAAGTCACAGTGGACAGAAAATGATCTTGATTTAAACAATGACAATCAATTTTTAGTGACCCTGGGATTCTGAGATATAAATTTATTCAGGGAAGGCAAGGAGTAGATATTTGCCAATCTTAGGACCTGGAAACATAGTTGTACTAAATAGTTTGCAGTAACATACCAATGCAGATGCAATGTTTAGCCTTCACCAATCAGATTGAATAGATTCGAGAGACACTTAGGAGGTTAGTGAAGCACAATGCCCAGTGTGTCTGTGAGGGCATTTCAAGAAACAGATTGTAAGGGCACAGACTTAATAGTTTAATACATTGATTTGTTAAAAAACTAAAAATAAAAACAATCTGAATAGTATTGAGAAGTATTACTTCTAGAGATTTTAAAATTAGGAGCTCTAGGGTGACATTAGCCAACCAGCACTGTACCCTCCTCTCTTTCTCCCCAAAGCAAACTGCTTCCCTTCCTACCAGGCTCATTCCCTGTGTTGTGTTCCTTGAATGGAGAATTTGTTTCCACACTGTAGACATCGGACTTGGCTCTATGATTTGGCTTTGCCATGAGATGTGAATACATGGACTGTGTGCCAAGAACCAGCATGTACTTCTGCCATCTTTTCTCCTCTGCTGTAATGAGGTCAGCATGTCCTAGACACAGGCTGCTTATTCAGCTTGGGTCCAGCATGAAGAGATGAAATTGAACTGTATTTGATCACGAAGAACATGCCAGCTTGGCATCCAATGTGGGGACACATATTTCCACATAGAGCCTGAGAAAGTGGTCTCTTGGGTAGGCATCCTGAGGCATGGCTCTTTTAAAAGGCCCTGCTGCCAAGAACTTAAATGGGGTTTATGAGCAGCAGGCAGTACACTACTTGGTAGGGTGAGACTAGGTAGAATGCCTACTGGAGCTGGGGCAGATAGACAGGCTTCAGGCCTGAGGCAGGCTCTGCTCTCATTGACCATAGGAGGGAGGAGCCAGCCACCAGACCATGTGCTCAATGGAGCCATGTGGCCGAGGGCCTAGCCACCACTTAGCAGTTTAAGGTTTGTCTCACACAGTCAGAGAAGACCGCAGACATGCCAAAAGTCAGGTCCAGGCAGAGAAAACCTCTAAACAGGTGTAACATGCTTTAAAATGTGCTTGGATGCACAAGAAAGAAAAGAAAATAGGTATAGACTGTCATAGAAAAATAAATAAGTAGTTTAAAAATAATAAAGTGAAGTCTTTAAAGCACTAGTAAAGTAATATGAAAAGGATAAGTTACCTAAGGATAGAAAATACTATAACACAGGGAGTTTGGCCCTTATATGGTGTTTTGTTAATGTTGAATTTTTTGAATGCTAATGAACAGAAAAATGGCAACTGCATTTGGATACATTGGATTATGGAAGGGGCTGCTGAATTAAACTACCCTATATACTTTAAGAATGTCTAAACTTTAGAATGGAAGTCAAAAAATGTATTGCATTTGGGGAGAGGTTATGCTTTTGTTGCCACAGGAAACAAAAAGTTATGGTTCTTTTCAAAATTAATAAAGATTAGATTTGATTGGGTAAGACCTCCTAAAAATCTTGGCTACAGACATTAAGAAAGAAACCAAGAAAGACTACAGGACAGGTGACATATATACTAATTCCTCTATTATGGGAACATCTCTGAGACTGGATGAGACATGATAAATCTTATTGGCTACAGAATCCTCATGTTGTATTATTACATAAGACACTTTCATATGGCATGGATAAAAGTTTGATTATACAGTTCAAATGGACTTAAAAAGTTGACAGATGCCTTTTACCTGCTCAAACATAAAACAAAAAAAAAGCATCTTTAGCTGACTTGTACATATTACACATTACATACTTGTGTTAATACAAATATATATTTTACCTTTAAAAGTTTATGTGTTTTTCAGACAAAAAGAACCAGACACCAATAAAGACAAGTAGCCCAGGTGATCCAGCCTCTCAGAATGCCTCTTGTTACAGTTTCCTTAAAATTCTGCATCCAAAACAACATTAACGCTGCTAGCTGAGATGGTCCAGCCTAACAGACTACTCCAGCTAGACTTCAGATAAGTCCTACATTTTCAAGCAACACTGAAACTAGACAACAACTAGCTCTCCCAGGACTTGACCATTGATCCAATTTTCTCAGGGTTCCTTAAAGATGCCATCACCCCGCCCCAGGCAACAGGAAGTAGTCTAGAAAACATGACACCCACATTCCCAAGATGTAGGAAGGGTGGATTTGGGGCTTTTAGTGGATTATGGATGTTTGTATTTAGGGGGATTGGTTACAAATTGTTGTTGATCATGGTCATGGAGAAAGCTGAACAAAGGAGATTAGATTCAGGGATCTCATTTCTCAAAGAAAAAAGGGGATATAGGAATGATAGGATAAAAGGGTAGATTTATTGAATCTACTTTAAACTAAAAAGCAAATATTAATTTCAAATATTTTACATTGGTATGGACTTCTGTATACTGATACAAATTTAAGATTATTTTTGATAGGTTATTGAATCTACTTTCAATCTAAAACAGCAACTACCAGTCTCAAATAGTTTACATTAGTATGAATTTTTGTATATTAATACAAATTTAAGGTTATTTTTGTTATACTGTATGTATGTTTCTACTCTTGTTTAAGACATTTTTGCATATTGATGCAAGTTTAAGGTTATTTTATTAGACTGTGTGTGTGTGTGTGTGTGTGTGTGTGTGTGTGTTTCTATTCTTGTTTAAGGTATTGTATATATGAAGCTCATTTAAAAACATAATGTAAAGTTTTAGTCCTTGAAAGCTATTTAGGATAATAAAGAAAGACAGGTTAATAGTCATCTATAACAATCAAACTTATAGTCATCTTAGGTATGTTTTCAAGGTCAAACTGAGATTATATTTTAAATAGATAAATGGTCTTCAAACACTTCAAATACCTATGGAATGTTACATTTAAAATGTTTTAATAACATAAGGTTTTCATGACAATGAGACACCTCTGCTCCTGGCAGCACCAATTTACTTCAAAAAAGATGATGGGCATCAAAGAACCTCCATACAGAGTTTGCATTCACTGTGGCAAAGCTAGCCATTTGGTGAAGAAACTGCCCTTGCCTTGACTGCTGACAGTTTGCTGTCCAAACTGGACAAGCAAGATACAAAAGGAGGTGACTGCTGAACTTTGCCAAGATAAGGTAGAATAGTCCCTCAAAATTCCTGATTCACAGAAAAGTGTGTCAGATATTCTAGGCCTGTAGAATACTCACAAAATGGGTGTAAAATATATAGGGTTGAGAGACATGGAAGTTTAAGTTGTTTATCTATGAAAATGTTTTGAGATCTAAAAAGATAATTTTGTGTTGGTAATACAAGTTAAGATAAAAAAATAAATTAGGTACAAAACACTGGACTCACCAAGATATGATAGATGGTGGAATATTTTCTCTGAATTGCCAAATGGATTAATGGACTGGACATTGTGAATGTATTTCTTATTTGATAATTGCTCTTATTGTATATAGTTTTACTATGTGAGAGTTATAACCTTTCCTTTTTATTTAGACAAAAAGAGAGAAATGTGGGATATTTGAACACTGTGTGAAGGTGTATTCTGTGATTGGTGTAATAAAAAGCTGAACGTCTAATAGCTAAGCAGGAGGTATTGGCAGGACTTCTGGGCAGAGAGAGAAGGGAGGAGGAAATGAATCTATGCGTGTGAGAGACACCAGGAGGCACAGAAGAAACTGGATGGGCAGTACATGAAAGAATGTAGATTAATAGAAATGGGTTAATTTAAGTTATAAGAGCTAATTAAAAACAAGCCTAAGCTAAGGCTAAGTTTTCATAATTAATAGTAAGTCTCTGTGTCATTATTTGTGAGCTGGAGGCCCAAAGGCAAATCCAACTACACCAGGTTGGTCATAAATACATCTTTGTTGTTATAAGCAACTAAGATATGGTGACTGTGTGTAGGAGCAAGATAGAATGACTTTTCCATACAAGACTTCTCAAGGGATGATGCTGATGCTAAGGAGATTCTCAATGGCAAATACTGGGTACACACATGACAGTATACAGTATGATCAGTGCACCCAAAACACCAAAATGAAGAGTTTGGAAGCTGTTGGTAGGAAACAATCACTGACTTACAGGGTGAATAGAATTGACAACAATGTACTGTGTATCTCAAAATAGAGTGAAAGAATGATTTTGAATGTACACGCCATACAGAAACAATAAGGATTTAAGGTAGTAGATATGCTAATTACCCTGATTTGATTATTACACAATATATACAAGTCAAAATATGTTATATTCCAAAAATATGCACAGTTATTATAAATTAATAAAAGTACAAATACAGAAAGTCATCATGTAGGAACCCAAAGAAAGAAAACTCAAACATGACATGTCATAAAGCACTAGATGTTGCTTCTTCTAATGTCTTCTTCAATAAATAAATCAATATTTGTCCATTCCGCAAACCCCAAACACCAGAGACATCCTTAATGGATTTTCATTTCCTTCCTACCCTCAAGTGTAGTTGGCTGTGCTTGCAAATATATGTTCAGATCCACTGCCTCACCCAGGTCCCAGGTTACTGTAAATCTGCCTGTTGTTGCCCTGGGTTCTGTCACTCCAGTCCTCATGCTGAAGGCAAGGTGATCTGCTAACAATATGTAAATGATGCTACATCCCTGCTAGCAACCTTCAAATTTTCCACTCACAATTAAAGTTACATTTTTATCTCCTTGTTTTGGTCTAAAATAACTCTAAAAATCTAGCCCCCACACTCCTTAGCTTAATTCACTAAGTTCAAGCTACCTTGAGCTACCCCAGTCTTCCTGCTTATTTATGGACATTTGCACTGTAAATGCTCTTCTTTAGTTGTTCACACAACATTGCCTCTAGGAGGCTTTCCCTGGCCTCTCCAAATTGATTTCTCTCACATCATTTCATTTCTTTCATTTCATTGTACCTATTGATGATTGAAATTATTTAGCTTCATTGATTTATTGTTGTCTGAATACCCATTAGCACTAAAGTTATAAGAGGACAGATGAAAGACGCCATTCCTTATATCACTGGTATACTGAGTAAACTCTTGCTAGGCATCTGGTATATACAAGACTGATGGATCTGAAAGCATCACAGGCAACATTTCATCAACAAGCCATTGTTTTAAATATGCTGTTTGTTCAATAAAAGCAATTGATGAAGTTCATAAATGAACAAGTCAAATGCCAGGGGAAAGGTTTGAACCAGAAAGAAGTATGTAGGTCCAATGTACGTTGTTAATGATGAAAGTGAGCTGTATTAAGAAAGTAATCAAATGCTAATTAAACTGGTAGAGACATGTAGATCAAACATGGTTGACAGAAAATGAGCTAGAAACAGCTCCTTCTTGGGACTCTTGAAATTATACAAGAATCTTTAAAATGTAGAACATGACTCTGAGTAACCAGTGTGAAAATGCCATGTCTATTTCTTTATTAGTGTAGTGACCACTCAGGCATACAGGCATAATTTATTAAGTGCTTTCCATGATAAATGAAAGGAAACTGTATTTGTAATAACCACATTTGCACTGCTGCTTCTAACAATAATTTTGTGTGCAGGAATTGATGAATCTTTTAGGAATTTTAATTAAACCACAATGAACTAGAGCCCATGTTGAGATTCACAGAGGCTGTTTATCAGGGACAGCCTTCGGTGTGCTGAATGCAGGGCTCTGTTCTGTCCAGAAACTCACAGTCTTCCTGTTTTCGAGTTCCAATTTATTTTTCAACACTATAATGTTACTTTCTTACTTATTGTTTTGTGGGGAGGCTGATGCTGTTATGATGTGGTTTTGCTTTTGGGTTTGGTTTGATTTTGGATTGAAATAGGGTCTCAATCGTGGTTGGCTTGGCACTCACTATATAGGACAGTACCCTCCAACTCATGACAGTCATACTGCTCAGGGTTCTAAGCGGTGGAATTATAAACATGTGCCAGCATGCCATGCTATGTGTACCTTTCGTCCTTTCTTGACATCACAAGGACTAAGAAAGATATCAATAAAGTTCAAGTACAGCAATACCTCAATGATTCATGTTCATGTTAGAAAAACACCAGTGGGAGGTTACAAAGCCTGAATTCTCGAGAACTAGGAAGTGATATGTGCTTTTCCAAAAAGTACAATCAATAATGTAAAGTAAATTAACCAAGTATTGACTTTTGCTTGTACTTGGATAGAAGAAGCTAAATTAGTAATAAATTAAAATGCCTTACAGGAGCACATTGCATATTGATTTATCTCTTAGAGAAGACAGACATTTATTTTCCTATAAGATACCTTACATATTTTTTAATTCACTTTTTCGGAGCACTTAGAAAAATATCAACCCAGATGCAGTCCAATTAAGTGAGAACTTTGAGTTGATGCATTTGATTTAATATTTTATTAATTTTTAGCATTTTATTGATTTTATTTAATAGTTTATTGAAAAACTAAAATGTATTCCTTACACACCATTTTTCCTAGCTTTTCTTAGAGATTTCTGTTCAGATGTCAAAGTATTAATTACTTCTTCAAGTGTACTGTGACTCATACTTAAACTAATCACTCTTCTTTAATGACTCAAGCAGGGAAGCCAGTGACATTTGAGAACATTAGAGGGGAGAAAAGGAACCAGACACACTTCCTCCCCATCCCACAAAACATCATTTCACAAGTGAGACATGTGCTGAGGCTGCTGACCAAGTCAGGGGTCACTCTTACTTCAGAGTTGAGGAATACTTTAAAGGTTGAAGTTGTGTTTACATGGGGAAAGAGTAAGCCAACAGAGCAGAATAAAAGTCCAGAAAACCATATAATCAATAGCTTTACATCAAGGAGGAAAGATAGTATTTCTAATAAGTGACTCCAGTTAATGGATAGTAAATGTTTAAAAAAAATTCTTAATCTTTCACCTCATATCAGGTACAAATAAGAATTACAAAGAAAGCACAGATATAATACAAATATGATAAACTATGGGGGAAAATGAATATGTGTGATGATATATTGTGTACCCTAATAAAATTTACCTGAAGATCAGAGAGACAAAGGAACAAGCCACCTCTTGCTTCTAGGACTCCTCAGCCTGAAAAGCCTCAGCCTATAGGCCTCTAGCCAAATGAGCTTCCTCAGCTGAAAAGGTTTCTAGTTCATGTCTCCTCATGCCTTATATACTTTTCTCCACCCAACCATTAAAGGCATGTGCGCTTCCCAAGTACTGGGATTAAAGGTGTGTGCCAACACTGCCTGGCTCTGTTTCTCTGTTAGACTGAGTCAATCTCATGTAATCCAGGGTGGCTTTGAACTCACAGAGACCCAGACAGATCTCTACCTCACAAGTGCTAGGATTAAAGGTGTGTGCCACCACTGCCTGGCATCTACGTTTAATCTAGTGGCTTGTTCTGTTCTCTGATCTTCAGGCAAATTTTATCAAGGTACACAATATATCACCACACAATGTCTAAAATCATTGGGATACACTGGAGAAAATAAACCCAATAATCCATCAGTAGAAGAAGCTGAGATAAACACACAAAAAGAACTCAGAATCTATCCAATGAATTATAGCTTAAAAGTTTCCAAATCTAGTGATGGGAATATAGCTCAGTTAGTTACACTCTTGCCTAGAATACAGGAGGCTCTGGACTAGATCTCCAGACAAACTATGTATAATTATACAGTTTGGGGGTTGGAGACCAGAGGATCATAAATTCAAGGACATTATCAGAATACACAGCAAGTCAAAGGGCAGCCTCTGCTACACAAGACCCATCTCAAAAAAAAAAAAAAAAGGCAAGAAGAGAGGGCACAGGGGAAGCTCATGGATCATTGCAGGAGAGCAAAGGAAAGCTTTTAAGAGCCAGACATGAATATGGTGGATGACTAAAAAGAAACTTTTTTCCAGACATTCGTATGAACTCAGCAGTTATGACAACATTCACAAGATCTGCACAAGCTCAAGCCAGACAAAATCCCAGGATGAAGTCCCAATCCTAGCTAAGGAGCTGTTAGCAATTGATAGCTGTTGGAAGAGGAACAGTCAATTTTCTTTAAGGGAGTGGTCCCTGGTAGATTAACCATGCTCAGTGGAAAGCCTCACATCTAAGAATGCATGGGCATCACAAATTGGACTTGATGGGCTTTATAAAAAGGACAAAGCTGGGTGGGTAGGGAGGTGAGGGTGGGTCTAGGAGGAGTTGGGGTAGGGGATGAATTTTATGAAAATATAATGTATGAAATTATCAAAGAACTAAAGACAGAAAAAATAAAACCAGAATGCACCAAGACGATCATACACTATGACCAAGTGGCTTCATTCCAGACATGCTTCATTCCAGGAATGCTATTTGATTCTACATGCACAAATCATTAAGTAAAATACTTCAGTACACTTAAGAATAGAAATCAAATGATCATCTCAATAGAGACAAAAGGCTTTTGACAAAATTCAACATACTTTCACAATAAAAGCCCTGAATAAACCAAGAATAGAAGGATCATGAATCAACATGACAATAAAGGCTATATATCACAAGCCTACAGCCAATATTATATTAAATGAAGAAATACTGAGAACATTTTATCTAAAATCCGGAATAAGACAGGGTACCCACTCTCTCTACTTTCAGTCAATATCGTTCTTTTTAAAAAATTTTTTTACAGGAAATTGGATATAAGTGAAGATCATTGTATTAAGTGAATGAAGCCAGACTCAGACAAGTATGGCATTTTCTCTTACATGTGGATTCTTACTTAAAATCATATATATATATATATATATATATATATTATATATATAGTATATATAAATGATATGTGTGTCATGAAATTAGAAAGGTGATCAAGAGAGGAGGAGAAGACCTTATGGGAGTGGGGGAAGAGGAGTTAATAGAATACATATGACATGAAAGTAGAAGAGTGGACTAGATGGCAATATGCAAAACAGCCTGAGAGGAGCAAGGCACACCAAAGAGGATAGTTGGAAAAGGAATAATGGGAACACACTCCAATGACACCCAAGGATTAAAGTGTCATAGTGAAACCTACTGCTCTATATGCTATCATAAATATTAATTTAATTCTTATATCATTTAAAAATATATAAAGGAACACTTCACAAGACAGGATATCCATTGGGCTAATAAACACAAAAACCAACAAATTCCATTATCAAACAGGAAAATGCTAATTTATTTCATTGTGTGCCCGTGTATGTGTGTATCACAGGTCACATGTAAAGGTCAGAAGACAACCTCAGATGACAGTCTAATCTTCCACCTTGTATGAGGCAGAGTCTTTGTTGTTTACCATGGGGCTGTGTCCACCAGGCTAGCTGGCTGTGAGCTTCCGGGGATTTACTTCTCTCTACCCCCAGCTCACCATAGGAGGAGTGGGACTGATTACATATGCTTTCTACCATGCACAGCTTTACACTAGTTCTGGGAAATTGAATTCATGTCCTCAGGTTTGGCAGCTAGTATTTTATCCACTGAACCATCTCTCCAGCCTGGAAATGATATTTTGAAAACAGTGCTATGTCACTGAACACTCAACACTAGGCCTTGTTGGGAAGGATGTGGAAATTGAGCCTTCACATACAAAAACAGGAACAGGGCATATTTGCAGAACTGTATTTAGAAAGCCTTCATCACTAACCTAGCATTTAAGCATCTCTCATAACCCAGAAGTCATGTGTTACAGAAAGGGTACATCAAGAATATTCATAACCCCAAGCCCTTTCCCCCAGGAGCACCAATATGCATCTCTCTCCCTGAAATAAAATTTTCTGTAGTATAACACACAGCATGTATTGACTGGGCATTCCAATTGACCATAGTACTCTTGCAGGTTGGACCTAAATATCCATTCATTAGTAGAAAGAATAAATAAATGGTGATGTATTAATGAGCTTGTGAAACAACAAGAAACTGTGGAGATAGTGTGCAGCAACATAACTGAGTGATTGATGGTGATTTTTCTGCAAGGTTTTAGTGGGACTAGGAGCAAGAAGGGGACTTGGTTGCTCACATACTTTGATTTTTACTTCGGAATCATTCAATTTGAGAAAAAAAATCAAGATGGACCGTTTGTAACATGTTCATAAACCTGAACCCTATAATTTATGGATAAAATAAAATCTCATTACAAGTTACTGCTTATTTTCCATTTATTTTGATTACATTTGGAGAGGCAGATTTTACATGATAGCTTCAAACCAACATTAACCAAATTTTACACGAGCCATTTGAAAAAAGATCTAAAAATGTGCTTAGTTATTGGTATTATATAACATTTATTAAGCACCAAGAGTGTGCTGAGAGCTGTACAGAACAAACATAGAAAGACACAATCCCTGCCTTCAAGGAAACCCACCCCTTTAGGGTCTTCACGTGAAACTTTGCCTTACATTTCACACTCCATTGTTCGTAAGGCATAAATAAGGAAGGTTGCTCCATTTCTCACTGTTACTTAATAAATATCTCATACTCTTCAGTTATACCAACGGTTATTCAAAGCTTTGCCTTAAAATACAAATTTCTGTAGTACAATATACAGTATATAATGATTTGGTATTCACACAATTAATCACAATATTCTTGTAGGTTATATTAATAATAGGAAGCATGTTGAATTCCAACATTTATAAATTCTCATACCATTAAACCATTAGCAGAGGGGTTTTGTGCAATAATATAAACAAACAAATAAGGTGTCACAAGGAATTAAGACAATGGCAACAATAGTACAGATATTCAGAACACTGATTGTTTTTATCATATCTATTAAGCTAGCCTTGGAGGTATTATTCACATGGCTGCATGCCCTAAAATAATAAATAATTTATGATTAGCTGACAGCAGATGATGTGTGATTGGCTTCATTGTATCAGTTGTTTAAACAAGGGAGTGCTAGAATAAAATTCCTGATAGCAGAGAGCTGAAAAGTTCTTCTGATTAGTGATTGCTTTTCTGCAAGGTTGTGTTCAAAACAAATTCAGATTAGTAAAAAGGATGAAATGATTCTGAATTTCATCACTGGATAGAGACATCTGATTGCAAAATAATCCCTTCAATGGTAAAGTCATCTGATTAATGTTATAAATTTTAAAAAAAGAAAAGAAACAAAGAAAGAAACCCAACAAAAATGAAGTGAATTTGTAAAATGAAGTGACTTTAGATTTGGGTACAAAATATGTATTTTCTATAAAAAAAATTATAGAGTGAAAGAAGATGACACTCAGTACAGAAAGCCAGTCAGTCACCTTCACCTTGGGGTTGGGGGCAGAGCACTGTAACAGGAGATGAGGGGAACACATTGTACAAAGGGATGCATACTTTTCTGTTGAGTAAACTATCTTACTTCCTTATAAAAACTGAGTAGTTGGGGAGCTAGGGTGAGATCTAACTATAAACACAATCTTTTATGGATTCTGAGACTCCAGGCATCCATGAGCTCACAGACATGGCAAAGGTGTGGTCCTTCAACACCAGGTTTGGTACTCTCTGACCAAGGATGGCCATTTTCCAGAGAAAACCACCTTCCTTTCTTCCTTTGCCCTTCATGATCAGGCTCCTGGGTTATTACTGGGTCTAGATGCTTTCATTATGTGACAACATCGAGCTGGACTTATACTGGACTTAGAGCAATATTGGATTTCTTTGGTTACCTCCCCAGAAAGGAAAAAGGTATTAAAAAATTCTATAGGGTTCTTTTACTTCTATGCTTGAATTAGGTTTATAGTCATGCCCTCCCTAGGTAGCTAGGCACATAACCCACGTAGGGCCCATTAGAAATAGATTTACCCCAGGGCAGTGTCAATGGATGAAGTGTGATTGGTTCATTATATCAGCAGTTTCATCAAGGGAGTGCCATCTGGCCCCCATAATCCCATCTGTCAAATGGAGCAGTTGGGTTGGGATTTGACAAGATTTTTATTGTCCTAGGAGCACACATTTCTGTTGTTCTGAAAGTCACAAATCAAGAAGTTGAAAACTGCTATCTCTGACGCTCTGACAGCTTAAGTTGTAGTGTGGGGCAAAATGGTGGCATCAGAATGTGGAGCAGAGTCATTGCTAACAAAGGGGAGGTGGAACAGGCCCTCCGAGGGATGTAACCTAGTATCTTTCTTGGAGTTAAAGAAACAACCTTATTTGAAGTGCCCAATCCAAAACAGAGCACCAAAGGACTAAAATCTGACAACAAACATGAATGTATGCATGCATGTATGTATGTATGTATGTATGTGTGTATATATGTATTCATTTTCAATGACAAGCCCACCTTAAACAAGGCTTAAATTTCAGTCACCTAATTGAAGATCCATTAGTAAACATAACATATCAACAGAAACAGATACCATGAAGACCTCTAAAAACAAAGGCTCACTACAGATGAGAGAATCCATCCCTCATCTGGTAGCATCATAAAATGCACTGTAGTCTTCACTAGTGACAACAGGATCTGGTGCAGCAAGCTCAGCACAGTTTGGAATTAGTTAGGATGGATGCTGGACTCCTATTGCTTTAGAAATGAAAGGGCTTCTCAGATTCCACTTGCAGAAAATGTGCAAACTTTCCAAAGTGATTATTCTCACTACCACAATGTGTGTATGTGCCAGTTTGTTATTAAATAAATTTATGGTTTCTAAATCTGTTAATCATTTTCTTTAGTTTGTTGTAAGACATTAGACATAGATGTTGATAAGAAGTCTTTCTGCCAATTATTGTCAAAGCACCAATCAGGTGGAAACAGAGCTCAATCTCTAATAAAATTACAACAGCTTCTTGTACACTTGGAAAAATCTTGCTCTCAATTTACTTAGCAGTGAAGACAATAAACAAAAACCAGGTATTTAGACGTGTAGATAGATAGATAATTTAATAGATACTATTTTTTGCACTGCTGACAAATATTCAAAACTCTGGAATAGATGTTGTTGTAGTTGAGGAGACCTTGGTGCCTTTACCATGTTATTAAATAAACATTCTTTTAAAAGCCACTGAAAATGGTTGGTGCCAGTGGTGGACGGCAACCATGGTTTAGAGTTAGAATGTCAAAGTGTCACCATTGTCTCTGCTCTTCAAGGCACAAGGACAAGTTCCAAACTCTTCAGAGTAGAGCATCGGGTACCACCCAGAGTTAGAAAATCAAGGAACAGAGCCACATGCCAGAGCAAGAACAGGACATCCTTTAGGGTGTCTGTGACCTTCAGATGTTGAACATACCCCAATATGTTCCTCACATATGTTGGGGACAACAGGAATGTGGCCTATCCTGAGTATCTTGGCCCATTCTGCAAAAAGAGGACACTGGATATCATGCTTGGAAGTGCAGCTCCTTCTTACCTGGGCCCAGGAAGAAGGTTCTTAATGCTGCTGTGAAGAACTGCAGGGATTCAGATGTCCTGCAGTGACAGTGACAGAGGGCAAGAAGGAAGTCAATAGCCCTTGACAAAAGTCCAAAGAGAAGCCACATTCATGGTGGACACACATCCAGTTACTTCACCAGCAACAGTTGTAAAGTGTCAAGGAAATGGGTCCCACCCCCTTTGTGTCACCATCAGCTCCTCCAAAGAGCAGGTATTGAATCTGTTCTGCATAACTTGATGCCCACCATGAATCACCATCAAAGTGAAAGAATCCAATTAGTCTTCCTTTTTTTCCCCTTTGCTTGGAATATTCAATTTTTATTTACTGATAATCCACGGCATTCCATATGTGGCAAAAGATACTGTACTGTTGAAAATATATCAGAGTCTAACTATAACTAAGCTTAACAGCTAGGTGGATTTCTTTCTAGAGTATATACTCTAGGAAGACGACCTTCAGCACTGTAGAAAAGCATCTGAGATTTTTTTTTTTCTCTATTTCAACAAACTGTAGCCACACTGGGGTGAGCTTTTGAAAACCAGAAGAAAATGGTGGAAGTCGTGAACAGCATGTAACGCTGGGTCCACAGGTTCAGGACTTCATCGTGCAGATGGGCACTACAATGACTAGAATGACCGTACATGCAGCAGCTGTGATGAGAGCAGCGATCTTGCAGACCTTGGCTCGTCTGAATTCAGCTTCTTTCCGCTTTAGTAATGAATCATAGCCTGGAGTATAAATATCTTCCATCCAGTATTCTAAGTTGTTTGGGTTTAAAGATTCTTGAGTCTGAAAGTAAAGAGATGTTAGAAATACAGTTAATACTTGAAATCAGGTCCAAGACATCCTGACAATTTCCACTCTGGAACATTTAAAAGTTGTCTGCAGCTGGTGGCTGGCAATGAGAGCATCCTAACATGCTTCCCCACCAGGCCTGTGCCAGCAAATGGCTTCCAGGGACCCATCCATACATCATAGACTGCACTGGCTTCTCCCTCACTAAAACTGACACAAAACCCAGGGGTCATCTCTATATAAGTAAGCAAAATGGCCAAGACTCAACTTCAAGGGTATGTGACCAAGAGTAGGTTGGCTTCACTATAAGCGAAGCAAGAAAAATATTCTCTACCAGAAGCCTCTAAGAAAAGATCTGCTTGAGCCAGGCAGTGGTGGCTCACACCTTTAATCCCAGCTCTCGGGAGGCAGAGCCAGCCAGGCGGATCTCTGTGAATTCGAGGCCAGCCTGGTCTACAGAGTGAGATCCAGGACAGGCACCAAAACTACACAGAGAAACTCTGTCTCGAAAAAAAAAGAAAGAAAGAAAGAAGAGATCTGCTCAAAGCAAGACCATCATCTTATCATTCCTAGTCAACTCATTTCTCAGAGCTTCTACTGAAAAAAAAAATCAAAGTTACCTCAAGCTCAATCAAAATGTAAAACATTTCCATTTCAAGCATTTGCATGAGCAGGTTATAACACTATTCAAAGTAAAGGACTTCAGACCCATGGCAGACTGTCCTCACCCTGGGCCTGTGTTGCTGATGATTCTAGACTAAGTGGCACTTTCCCCCAAAGCCAGTTTCTACAGCAAATGCCTACTCAAGATTAATGCATTATCTGCAGAGGAAATATCGTATTTAACCTACATTTCCCATGAACCCCATTGCACGTTGATGGCTATAATCTATTTCCTTGAAGCAGAGCTATGCTCTTGTTTTATGGTAAGCATTTAATAACGTGTCACCAAAAAAAAGCAACAACACATTACAGTCCCAAGTGAAGCCACCTAAATCTCTAAATCACAAATCAAATACCCATTGTGAGAAGGGTTCTTAGATTGCTTAAGTTTTATAAACATGAGTACATTAAAGTCACACACACAGGATCAAAAACAAAAGCAAACCTCAGGCCTGTAGGACTGAGAAAGCTCAGCAGTGGCACACTTTTGGTGGAGTAGCCACAACCCTAAAGCATGCTCGGCATTTCCCACCTGCCCTTCTAGATAGTTCCTTCTACACCTTGCTTTGTGCCCACTGGAGCCACAGTGTGGACTCGGCCAAAAGGAACCAGAGGAGAGAAAGGTGGAGTGAGGGTTCTTCTTGTGTTCTTCCTGATGGGTTGCAGCCTGCCAACAGCTAGGCTCCCACCAGACTCTAACTTGCAGAGCTGTGGGCCATGGTGAATTTCACAAACAGCTTCCTGCTCTTGGACCTTCAGACCCAACAAAGGCAACAGCTCTTCTCTCTCTTCAGTCTGCTCTCTGGACGTTTCACTGGCTATTGCTGGCCCCTAACCTGCTCACAACACAGTGAACACTCCTCCTTACTAGCAGCCCTTCCCATCATCCCTTTGGGCATGCCATCTGCTTACTGCAGGGTGCTGACAACTCACTGCCATTCAGTCTCAAGATTTCATCCCTCCTGTTGATAACTACCATATATTTGGGGGGAGGGGTCCACAGACTGTGGCCTGCAGGCCTGTTCCAGCTGGCCTCCTGTCTCTGTATAGTCCCCAATTCTGAATGAGTTTTCTATTTTTAAGTCATTTAAGTAAATCAAATGAAGATAACATTTGATGACATTAAAAACTACATGAAATGCTAAGTTTGATGTCCAAAAATAAGGCTATTAGAGTAGTCATTTACAAATCATCTGGAGCTCCTCTGGTGCTACAGTGGGTAGATGGGCAGGCTGGACAACACTGTATGGTGTCAGGAGAAAAGAACTTAGCGTGGCTGGTGTCGACACTGTTTATAAATTCTGTAAGCTATATGGAAGGGCAGAAGGCAGTGCTAGCCACCCACAATACCCTTAATATAAACCATAATGTTCTTGATGTGGGGAAAGCCTGTAAATGTCTTTGTAAGAAACTCCTGGGGCCTAGTGTCCACTGTTGGAGTCTAGGAGCCTCTCTCTGGAACTTATCTAAACAGTTTTGCAATGACTAAGCTCTACTATTTAGAACTATATCCCCCATACACATGCACGCAAATACACACACATGAAAACACAGGCTTACATATGTTCATGAACATGTGCAACATGCACACACAATTCATATGCATGTATATATATATATCAAAACACACACACACACACACACACACACACACACACACACACACACAGAATTGTGCTCTCCATAGACACAGGTGGGCCCCACTTGTTCTCCCTGACATGAAAATCCTTCAATAGCTGAATACACATTCAGTAAGGAATAAAGGGATCCAAAGATAGGCCTGTCTTGCTGGAATACTGACCTATCATGTGAATGATGTCTCCACGAAGATTAGGTTTGGGTGGAAGGCTAGACAGACAGCCTTCCCTGCCTTATAACCTTGAAGACAAATGCTGATCATTATGGCCAAAATAAGCTGCTCTTTCCCCCAATTTTCCAGGGCTGGCCTTGGAGAGACGCAGCACACAGAGCACAGCAGATTTTGTGCTCTCCATCTTGGACAGAAGGGAATCGGCCTCCTTTCACAGCTATCTACACTTTGTTGTGGGTTAAGAGTCTGCCTGTGAAATAAACTATTTTAATTAGTTTTTCTTTTCCAATAACTTCAAGCTGTAATGGCACCACAGCACAGAGAGGTAATACCCAGCTTCCCAGGGACACCACACACATACTCACTTGTTAATTAGGCCTGCCAAATGATGAAAATAAAGCCAGGCCTACACCAGTGCCTACCCCCTCAGCGGATATCACTAGTGGATTTACATGTGGACAAAAATGGGCCCCCAGAAACCTGTTCCAGTGCTAACCTGGAACAGCTCTTGAGTTTCTGCAAAGCAACGCAAACAGATAAGCTGGTGCCTCACTGCCCCACCTGCCTTGGATGTCTGCTCTGCCTTTCTGCCAACACATCACCAGGCAATGAGCTCTCCATCCCTTCAGAACATGCGACTGGATTCTCTGTCCCTCCATTGTTAAGCAGAGTTGCCTAAAGCTCTGTAACCCGAATGGCTGTTTTTATTTTATCCTTCCTAATTTTATCTTTACACTTTAAAACACTGGCACATTCAAACCACATGTGTTTATACATGCAAAATTGCTCAGCTCTCTCTCCCTAAACTTTCAAAATCTGTTTTCAAGGTCACCTCCAGGGCATGGTGAAACATTGGTTATCATAACCTCTGGAGCTGTTTCTGAATGTTTTCTAGCTGGT
The DNA here is from genome assembly GCA_902168405.1 of Peromyscus aztecus. Lineage (NCBI taxonomy): Eukaryota > Metazoa > Chordata > Mammalia > Rodentia > Cricetidae > Peromyscus > Peromyscus aztecus. The sequence continues at coordinate 13,354 of CABHPQ010163013.1, read as the reverse complement.
AGGTTATGATAACCTAAGGCACGCTGATCAAGGGGTGCCACGTGTAGCAAAGTGCACAGAGGTCTGCTTGTGGGAGACTCAAGTTATGATCTAGCCTGCTTGTCATCAGGAAGATGACGGGAAAGAGAGCAGCAACCCAAAGAGACAAGTGGCATGTGGTGTGTATGGGGATATTACTACACGGAGTAGGAGGGGCAAGGGGGTGCTTAGGGTGTTCCTGCTGCCTCCACAGACCTCTTTTCCAGGATTGGGCCAGGGCTCCCTTCAATTGCTGCCATTTAGGGTCCCAGATGTCCAAGTGTGATTATAATTCTTTTGTCTGAGATTAAGTTCTGTTAAACTCCTAGCAATGGCAAAGGGAAATACTACAGAGGGAAGAGAAGAGAAAGAAGAAGAGATGTATTGTCCAGTGGTCCAGTATAGATCCAGACCTGTCTGACCTGGGCCAACTCACTGAGCTTCCTGCTTCCGTTGTTTCCTGTTTTGTAAATTGGAGATGGTCAGAGTGATGCCTGTCTCACAGGCAACTGTGCCTGGAACCAAGTGATGGATGTGAAAAGTACTATGTGCATTGCCTGACGGCAGCATCCTCTACAAACTCCTGAGTGCCACCCCTCTCAACGCCAATCAGTGCCAGGTTTTTGTTTTTTTTTTTTTAATGCATATTATTTTCAGTTCTTACAGCAATGCCATTAAGGCTGATATGTTTATGCTCATTTCACAAGTGAGAGGACCACAGCTAAAGCAGGTGAAACAAGTGCCCCAAGTCACAAAGTCTGAAGAAGCTTTGGAATAGGTCTTGGTGCTGCTCAAACCCATTGTCGCTGCATCTCCCACACCCTCTTTGTTTAGAGAAAGGCCATAGCAGAAGAGCCTTGTCACAGTGGGCCTGCAGAAAGCTCTCATCAACCATGCCTCAAGTGCACGGGCCACCTGGAGATAACGCATTCCTTTGGTGCTATGGCCTCTCTCTCCACACAGCTAAGCCCAGAGGTGGCCAGGATGATTCCTTTGCAGTGATGTGAAAACATAGACAGACGTGCTGTAAATGGAACCACTCAGAGCTGCCCACCAAAATAAAAGTGCAGCCCAAAACCAGCCCTGTGGTGGGTGAACAAAAAAAGCATGCCCTCTAGCCATAATGGCATTCACAGACCTTTTAGGAATGGCTCTTACCTGGGGTGGCTCCATATGGAAACATAATCCATAGCTTGGCTCCCACAAACATGCTTATCCCACGTGCTACATATGGAAGGAGAGATCAGCTTGTGTTTCATTAAACAGTTTGGCTCAGGTCTTGTGAGCAAAGACTAGAATTTGCACTTGGTTTTAAACGCATCATTAGCAAATCAGATGGCCAACAAATATATAAATCAAGCACCCTCATTGTTAAATGCTTACAAACAAATAGGCAAGGTATAAATCCCCTTGTTTAAAACAACAACAACAAAAAGACCTCTCTGCTCTCTGATTTATTAAAGTACAGAATTCTATGGCAGGGACCCAGGGAGTTTGAAGGTTGAGGGAGTGGCCAGATTTAAGTTATCCACACAGCGCATGGCTAGGTCCTCCCACCCAGGAACAGTGAGGCTCACCTGTAGGTCCAGGGCTGTCAGCTTGCCTTTGTCACCAGAGTTGCGAGCATACTCCTCTATGGTCCAAGAAGGCTGGCCCCGCTTGACCTCAGCTAGCTCAGTCAGCCGCATGTCTGTATACAGGGGGTTGCTCTTCATGTGGGCCTTGAGGGAAGTGGGGTAAGGATGCGGACTGAATACTTGCTCCACCAGGAAGCTGTCTTTGGGTTGCTTGGGCAGTCGGTGCTGTGGGGGAATGTCATACTGCCTGTCTGCCTGCAGAGGAGCACAGAAAACATCCAGAAAAGCCACAGAGATGCCATCAGGTCTCATAGTGCATTTGAGCAGCAAGCCAGCTGCTCAATGAGATCCCAGTAGACACCCAGGTAGTAACATAAATTTACTTATGAACCCATACAAAGTCTGCCTATTTGGAGAGACATTCTCCAAAGAGGGCTTCCGACCCTGACAGTACTGAGAAGAGCAAATGTCTCCACATTTAGAGGAAGTTCTTTAGAACCCAATTCTTACACCATCCTTAGCACAATTGTACACTCAGACAATGACGTTCAGAAAGACTCGATTATTTGCCTGATAACAGACAGTTGAGCAGGGTTTTAAACCTAATCAGCTAGTTTTGGGGTCTTTGGTTGAATCTTGTATATTAATGCCCCTTCTTTTCTGTCCCATTTTATACCTAGACTCAATGAGAAAAAGACAGATCATTCTGCAGGGAATTACTTAAAAGCTCTGCTGAGAGCCTGCCTTGGAAGAGAGAGGCCAAGCTGGAAACCCCACATGGGGAGTTTCTAATAACTGTCCATGGTCGCATGCAGCTCTTTCAGAGGTAGCTGTACAAAACAAGATAAAGAAATAACTTGGGCAGCATTGTGGAGGTAGGAGTATCTAAAAGGGCTCGATGTCGATTATGTCCACAGGCCTTGAGACACATCACAGGCTACTCTATTCTCAGTGAACCTGTAAGAACAGGGCCTCTGATCTTTCCTATATCCACCCAGAGGTCACCGGTTTTTCACAGAGATGACCCTCCAGCTAGTACTCCCTCACAAATGAGATGGGGTTTATCTCTGTGATCTTGGAGGGTTGTGTATAGCCCCTTCAGCCAGAACTTGCCACACTAAACTGTAACTGCTTATCTGCCAGCCTGCCTCCTCCACTGGACTTTGAGTTTCTCCAATGCAGGGGAATAGCTTGTTTGTCTTTTAAACCTGGCTCCAGCAAAGTGGTACTAATAAATAGGGCAGTCCACCATGATTTGTCCAAGGGATAGAAACCAGTGATATGGCACTAGGTGTAAGAGACAGGGAGCAAAGCATTCTGTTTGAAAGTAATAAAAAGAGGAAAAGAAGAGTGTGCATAGAGGTGATATGACAAGTGAACACATGATGAGCAGATGTGTGTGGCTGTGAGTGTGGCTATCATATACCTGCACATGGGCTAAAAGCACATATCAGCACACCTGATCCACCAGCTCGTGCCCAGAAGTAATGTAGCTCAGCTATTTAAAACCACTGAGGCTACTGACAGAGGTATAGACTTAGGTAAATCAAGCAAGATGGGGTTCCTTCTTACTTTCCAACTCATCAAGGCCAGGGATTTTCTAAGAGGCTCTGCTGGTTTTATTTATTCTGCTTACTTATCATTCCTCAGCCCTAATGTAAGTAGGCCTCGCACAAAGCTGAGGATGGCAGAAATTCCCATGACAGTGACCTTGGTGGTAGCCACTGGGCTGACTGTTATAGCTACCACGCTGCCTAGTGCCAGATGTGCAGCATTTCCTATCATCTTCCCAGTAACATTTCAGCATCACAACTAAAATCATCCCCATGGGAATGTGGGAGATTAGGTCAGAGAAACTAAGAGACAGACTCAGTGTTGCCCAACTAGGAAATGACAGAGCCAGTATTGGAACCATTTCACACTTCTAAGAACATCTCATTGAGGCCCAGGCTTGTTCCTACTACTTAATAGTTTATACTCTAAGACAGTAGTCAGTATGTATATACATAATCTATATGTTTCAGTAAATGGTTTTGACCAGCACATCTGAACAAAGAGAACTGAAAGCTAGAGTAAGGGATGAGCAACAATCCCTGTAGAAGTGTCCAGATATGTGTGAATGAGAAGGCCTTGAGGAATGCACAGATCAGCACCAGCCAGTCTCACCTTATTCTAAGGACAGAGGAAAGTAGATCGGACAATCTGGATGTAGGGATCATGTGAAGAAAGGTTTGATCATACAGCAAGGTCTGTTTGTAAGAGTTACTGAAGTATTTGCTAAGTAGGTGACTGAGTGAATGGTCATAGCAGTTTTGAGGAAATACAAGTGTACTCATCAAGGCAGAGCAGGCTTTGAGGTAAAATGCTGCATTCTGGGTAGAAAGAAGTGTGTGAAACTCAGGCTCAGTGGGTAAAAGCACTTGCCAGCAAGTCTGGTGACCAAAGTTTGATCCTTAGGACCTACATGGTAGACAAAGAGAATTAGCTCCTACAAACTGTCCTCTGACCTCCATATGTCATATGTGCAAGAACACACACACACACACACACACACACACACACACACACACACACACAACCCAAAATATAAAAGCCTGGGTTGGAACTTGGAGACTTTTTACTGAGGTGAAGAAGATCTTCAGGGGATTTGGGAATTAGAGGCACTGAACACCTAGAGATGGTAGTTTTAGGGAAATAAACACAGAAGTAGCCCAAGAGACAAGGTGGGAGATGGAGGGTGGGTCCCCAAGCCCCAGGTAGGACGTGAAAGCTGAACTGGAGGATACCAAAGGGCAAACGAGGCAGAGATGAAAGAGATATCACAAATGGTAAATACATAGAAGCTGGAAGCTAGGCTGGGCATGTGTGAGCCATGGCTCCCGGGGAGTTCATCACTGGGAAAACTACAGGGGTGCGGTCCATCCCCCACAACAGAAACAAAGAGGAAACACTAGCTACAAGAGAACAGAACAGCTAATCTGAGACCAGAGGACTTTGACCTGGGCATGGTGGCAGGACATTGAAGGACTGGGTCTTCAGCAGTGTCTGACACTAGACCGAAGCTGAGACAGTGACCAACGCTGGTTAGGTGGCAAATGCCAAGAAGAAAAGTCACAATGAAATAGCCACACAGTATAGAGGGCTTACTTCACACAGTAGCAGCTTGATGTGAGACTTTCCAAGAGGACTGTGTTGGCCATTTGTCAAGGTTATATAAGACCCTGGGCTCCAGAAATCCGGCCTTAGCCTGGTTGGTGTCTCTGGCAAGCAGCTTAGGGAAAAGAGCACCATGGGATACAAGGGACTCCTTTGGAATCAGAAAAAAAAAAAATAATGCCCCTTCAATTTCCTCTTTCCCCTCATTCTGGACCCTGAATTCAAACCCATTTTTGCAAATTTGCCCTTCTTGACATCACTTGGGAAATCCACACCTCTTCTTCAGCTCAGCACCCTTGAAGACCACCCTACTACTCCCTTCCCTGCCGTCCAGTCTTCAGAGACCCTGGGAGGGAAGCTCATGTCCTGTCCAATGACCATAGAAGCAGAGAATGGCATGAAGACAAGCTACAGACTGAAAGTGTATCAGCCTGGCATAGACACTGGAACCCACCTAGAGTGAAGGGATCAGATGCATTTCCCCCAGATCAGTCCCCTTCACCACAGAACAGAAAAAGGAAGTGTTTGAAATACATGCATGCATGGATCCCAGCGCTGGTGGAGTGAGGTCTGTGATAAACAGTCAAAAATAACACTCACATGAGAAGTATGGAGCGCCTATTTTGTAGGAAAAAGAGACAACCAAAGAGAAAAAGGAGACTGTTTATGATGGGCTGTTTTTCCATGGTGGAACAATAAAAATGTTTCCTTATTCTTAGTAATCAACTATCTTATAGTGAAAAGGCTCACATTTTCAAAAGCAACATCATGCATGCAACGAAGTTCATACAAGAGACCTATCAGCAAGGACACTTGCCACGGCCACTTCCCTTGCTTGCTTGGTGCAGATCCCACTACTTCAGCAAGGACAAGAAGATGACCTTGGTGATGCTTGCCTTCCTCAGTGCACTCCCCCTTTTGCGAAATCCTTCTCACACCACCTGTCCAATATCCCAACTGCACTGTCTACTGTCGGCAGCATCACAGCATGAGCTCCACCCAACTGACTGGCACCTTGGCAGCACAAACAGCCTGCCCATGTTGCCCTCTCTGTTCTCATGGGCAGAGCCTGCCAATTCTCGAAGGGGAACCAGAAAGGCACAGTTACCAGCAAGAGGCAAGGCTTCTCACGAACTGTCTGAGGCTGGGACAATGCTGAAACCCATCCTGAGAACTTAAATTTCCATTACCTCCTTAGATTTCCGATGCCAGTCTTTGCTATCACCCGGGTCCGCATCTTTTATCTCTTCTTCATTGAGGCTCATTCGGTTGGTGTAAGTAATGGTTCGCCAGTCTCTGGGAGAGTTGGAGATGCTGGCGATTTTGGACTCTGTGGCACTGTTCTCCTCGGTCAGGGACCTGGAAGACGGCCTGGTAAAGAGGCTTTTCTTTAAGGCCTTGACACGCAGGCTTTCACTATTGCTTCCACTGGCATCGGAGCAGCACCAGTCCGGGCTGTTCTCCAGCTTGGGTCCATGGGAGCCACTGTGTGCACGGAAGACCCTCGGGGAGGCACTGTCATCAGAAGGTGCCTCACTGGTCAAGGAGTTCAGGTCAATCTGCACATTCACCTTCTCCGGCTGCTGTATTTTCTGATCTAGTTTATTGAGTTTCCCGAGGACCTGGGAGATTTCCTCCCGGACCCCTGACAGTGATTCCAGCTTCCGCTCAATCTCACCAATCCTGAGAACCAGTTTGCACACGCTGCTCTTCAACTCTTCTTCAGAACGGTGGACATTTTCAGGCCGGTTACACTTGTCTCCCTTGCTGCTGGAGACCCCATTGGTAATTTTGGCAAGGTTATGCTCTGGCGAACTGTCACAGTCTGACTTATGAAGCTGAGACAAGGAGCCGGTGCTATTATAGCAGGATGACTGTATCACTCCTGTGGAGCCGCTGATGCTCATGTCATCAAGAAACCGGAAAATGTCACTGATGTCGTCGCTGACAATTTCTGAGTCATCATCTGAGTGCTTCATGGCATGCCTGTCACTGTACTTGGCCTGACCCAAGGTACACAAGTCCTTACATTTTGGGGGATCCAGCACATGCTGCTCTGTCTGGGTACCCACACTGCTGGTGTCTGAACTGTGCTGCCCACTAGTGCAACTGATGCTCTTGTCTTTAAACTTTTTGACCACTTCATGCTTCTCCAGGTCCACAGGGGATGAGATCTCTTTAGATTTGAGACCATTTGGTTTCACTCCATAGCCAGCAGGGAGAACCTTCTGTTGATCCTTTGGCACCAGGTAAGTTTGATGCCTGTCCGGGCCTGAGAAATTGGGGGTCTGGCTGCCAGAATTTGGATAGCGTAGCTTCTCTTCAGAGGGATTTCTATTGAAAAAGGACCGTTCAAAGTCAGGCACTTCCTCCGTGTTTAGGCTCCAGCTTTTGGCGGGCCATGGAGTCTGTTTACTGGACCTTCCTGGACAGCGCCTAGCATCTTGTGTTCCCATCACTGGGGTGGGTCCAAAATAGGTAGAGGCTTGAAGGTCATCTAAGCTTTCATGCTTTGCCCGCCTTTTGTCAGGGATTGGGGAATACACTGGATTCAGATACTGGTTGTGGTAAGGCATCTCAAAGCTGTGGTTAAAGAAGGGGGGCTTGTGGAGCTCCTTCTGACTCTGGGTCTCCCCATGATCCTCCTCTGCTTTGTTAGTGGGACCAACCAAACTGGGAGACACAGTCATGAGATTGTGAAACTCTTCTTTGAAGATGTTCCTTTTCTGAACACAAGACTGAACCACAAATGGTTCCTCACTGGAGATGAAGGTCTCCTTGATGCCTTGGCTGATGGACAGCGAGTCCTGATCTGAAATGGACTCATTCTCAATATTCATGGGGAAATAGGTCCTCTGCATCTCACAGGGCTGAGGACTGGCCACAGAATATGGGGACAGGGCTTGCAGCCTGTCCAGAGATGCTGCCCGGGTTTTCACCTCTTTGCTGACACCCAACAGGAAGTTGGGCTCAGAGGCAGGGACAAACTGTGGGCATTCCTTGCAGTCCCTCTTCCGGCATTTGGATGATTGCCTGGTGGGGTAGCCTCGGCTAAAGGGCCTCTCGCCTAGCTCACAATTCAGAGGCTCACAGACTGTTGGATTGCACACCTCATTGTCTGACCTGCAAGATTCAAAGGATGCCTCCTTCTTGCGCACCTTGGGGCAACTTGTGGGTAGCTTTTCTTTGGCAGTGCCCCCATTCATTTGGATCAGGTTGAAGATCGTCACGATATCTGCTGCCACCATGATCTTCTTTGACTGCTGATTATTTACAGAGCATTTCATCTTGTCTTTGAATAAAGTGGCTGGAAAGTTGGGGTCGAGACATGCTGTGTAGAAAAGCACGCTTCTCAGTTTGGCAAGCTGAGACAGATCAAACTGGGCACACAGTGACTTGCATAGGTCTTGATAGGAAACAGTATTTTGCTTACTGTCCAATTCTTCTAAGATCTTCACCAAAAAGAGAGAAGCTTCCTGATTGGCCTCCATGATTTAGAATTTGCAAGCTCGCTGACTGCACTCAAGCATCAGTCAGTTCTACAGTAACAATAGCGGAAAAGAAAGGCAGGGAAGACAATTAGAAACAGTGGCAGAGTTCTAAGTCCAGACTTTTCTGAACCGCTTAAAGAAACTCAGGAAAAAATTTTAATGACTAAAAATGTCTCAGGACTTTAAAATATTTACATTTGATTCAGCAATTCCTTTCCTAGGAATCTACCTCAAAGAAACAATGAATGAAAATTAGACATGACAATGTTCGCTATACGGTATTCATAGTAGCAAAAAATACTGTAAATATCCAAGTAATAAGAAATATATAAATAAAACAAGTTATAAGACACAATGAGCTTTACTGAACATGAAATTTCATAAATGTACATTCTTATAATGCAACTTATCAGTTTAAAAAAGGACAAACTGCTAGGATATGCAGTGTGAATAAAGCATGAAGCAAAAGAAGCCAGAGTCAAAACACTACACATTGTACTACATGATTTCATTTTATTCCAATTCTGAAATATAGATCAGTAGTTGCCAGGGGTAACGTGTGAGGAGCTTGGAGAAATCATTTAGAATGGTAGTCTATATCTTGGTAGTTGTGTTTGCAAAATACATCCATCAAGTGCATGGAATTATACACTTAAAAGTGTAGATTTTACTGCATATAAATGCCTTAACTTAAAAATTACATAAAACTTTTATGATAAAAGTAAGATATACTACTGAGTAAAGAATATGAAAAGAAATCTGCATAAAGTAAGATCTTCATAATGTGAAATTATGTATTCCTAGAAACTAAAATGAAAGAAGATGATGTGCACTAAATTGTAAATAGTAGTTAAGTTTGGGCTTTAAATATGGATCTCCTTCTGAAACAGTACTCTCTTTAGCTCTATATCTTATCATGCAAATTTTCAGAGCTACAGCCAAGTTGAAGGAATATTATCACAAACACTCATGTATCCACCATCTGGATCCTATCATTAATGGTTTACTATATTTGGTTGATCACACATCTATCCATAATCAAGTCATCTGATTTTTTCATACACTTCAAAGTAACTTGCAGGAATCTATACACTTCCCCCTAAATAATGTATAATGCGCATCACTCTTGCAAGTTCAATGGTTATTTTGATTTTTTATTTTCCTATAAATTTTATATACAATGAAGAACACAAATATTAAGAGTACCTTGGCTGTTTTTGATAAATATGTAAGCATTCCTGTGTAGTAACCAATGCCTATATAAAGATCTGGAATGTCCCCTCTTGCTTCCCCAACAAAGTTCCTAATACTGCTCTTATTTGATAGACAACTTTTATTTTTCTTAATAACTTTTCATCTTTTCTAAAATTCCTACAATGAGCAAATCTGGCTCTGACCAGCCAAGCCTGCAGAGGACTGCCCTGGACAGGTGCCACTGCAGTCTCTCTGCAGGCCGTTCAGGGAGATATGTAGAGCATCTTTCAGCCGCACTCTGGAGCTTGTCTCTAGCCCTGAACTCCAAGCAAAAATGGCCTGAAAACGTCCCTTGAGGAAAAAGCCACCCCTGAGCCTTAGCACTTGATGTCAGTTGCTAGGGAGGCCGAGGAGGTCATCCTACACAGCCTCCAAGACAAGACAGTCTCTGTTGCCATTTTGTTGAGCATATTATTTGTTTTCTGTTGTTTCTGCTGCCTTTTTAATGGTTGCATTAGTGTGGACTGTTCCCTCTTTTTTTCCTCCACAAAGGCCACCTTGGTGGTTGCCCTGTAGAGACCTCAAGTGGATCCTGAGCCAGCCATGCTTCCCACACCAGCCATAGGCCACATCAGTCTTTTTCCAAGAAAGGGAATGAAAGCTTCAGGCTTCACACCCAAGGCTCCACTGGCAGGTATAGGCCCTCCTCACCACGTGCAGCCACCCAGTGTATGCCTGCCGTCAGTGCATTAAATTTAACCAGAGAGGAGGGTGAAATGGAAGAGAATCACGGCATGAACTAATCCGAAATAGGAAAATTCAAATTCAAATCAAATTTCTATAAGAAAACTACCCATTGGTAAGCATAGGCACAGCTTCTGAGATTTAAAATACATCAATGACACTCACCTTGTGTTCACTCCCTGAGCATATGCTGCTTAGAAAGGGCCCACAGAAGCCCTTTTGATCCCCTTGTGATCCCAACACCCATGAGGCAGAAGTGGGAGGATTGCTGCTAGTTCCAGACCAACCTGGTCTACATAGTGAGTTCCAGTCCAGCATAACTCCGTCCCCTGAACACTAGGCATGTTTTAATTGCCATTGACTTTTAAATTGACAAAGTCCTGGAAGGTCCAGCTCATTTTCAACAAAAGCAATTCATTTCCTCAGACATTACTTCAATAGCGGAAGACCATGGGCTTTTTTTCTTTTCCATCCTGAGGGCAGCTGTTCCTAATAGGCTTTTATAAATCTTAGCATGGTCTCTGCCATCAATGTCTGGAGACTCATGGCTAGCCCTTACTTTCCATGGTAAAAGAAAATAAAGTTTAACAGGTTCTGTTCCTGCCAGGAGCAAGCCACCAGGAGACAGACTTCACCCACACAGTGCCTCTGCCCTGCCGCAGCCCTCACTTCCTTCAGATGAAAACATTCTGTGTCAGGATGTTCTGGCTTGCTAGAGGCGAGGACAACCTGTCACGCTTGGTCTGGAAGTAAATAAATGGGTGTAGCTATCAGAGCATAGGACAAATGAATGTAATTTAGAGAATAGCGTGCAGCAAATGCATATCGTATTTTATGGATTTGGTGGCACAAATCACATTCATAGCAATTTTTTACTTTAATCCCTGTAACCACCTTAAGAGACCTCTTTTGCTTTCACAATTACTCTCTGACAGAGGAGGAAATGGGACCAGGGGACCTAAAGGGCTGCAGTGACTGAGAGCAATAAGACCTAAATCCAGGGCTGCTGAGCTGAGCTTACTCTGTGCTATGTCCGCCATGTACCTCCCAGGAAAGCCCCAAGATATGGCTCCCCAGAGAGGCCTTCTCAACTCTCACTGTTGCTTTGTTTGACTAAAATGTATCCCTGAAATATCTATTTGCAAAAATGTATTTACAAAACCAATACTCTTTGTCTCCTGATAGAAGTATAAATGCTATGGGTAAGCCTGCATCATTTAATTATTATTATATCATCATCATCATCATCATCATCATCATCATTAAAACTGACAATGGAGGGTTAGGGAGATAGTTCAGTAGTAGTAAAGTGTTTGCTGTGAGAACATGACTATCTGAGTTTGGATCCCTAACACCCACATAAAAAAAAAGCCAGGTACTGCAGTGTGCATCTGCATCCCAAGTGCTGGCGTTAGGAGGTAGGAGATAGACAGATTCCTGGAGTTCATTGGCCAGCCAGCCTAACCCAGTCATTGAGATCAAGGCTCAGTGAGGGATCCTGTCTCAAAAAATAAGGTGGAGAGTAATAGAGGAAATCACCCAATGCCGACAATGTGTACCTACATATTGTGCTGGCTAACTTTATGTCACCTTGACACAAACTAGAGTCATTTGGGAAGAGAGAACCTTAATTGAGAGAAAGTGCCTCCATCAGACTCGGCTTTAGCCAAGTCTCTGGGGCATTTTCTTAATTAATGATATATGTGGGAGGGCCCAGCCCACTGTGGGTGGTGTCACCCCTAGGCAGATGATTCCGAGCTGTATAAAAAGCAAGCTGAGTGAGCTATGAAGAATAATACAGTAAACAACATTCCTCCGTAACCTCTGCTTCAGTTTTTGCCTCCAGGTTCCCTCCTTAAACTACTTCCTGACTTCCTTTCATGCTGGACTTCGCTGTAAGATGAAATAAATGTTTTCCTCACTGAGTTGCTTTTGGTTGTGACATTTTATCACAGCAACAGAAAGCAAAGTAGAACACATGTACACATACCCACATGAACACATACATACACTACACACACAACTGGCATTAGATATCTATGGATGAAAACAGGTGCACAGACTTAGGGGTGATCAAACATTAGAGAAGCTGAAAGATTTGCCATGAAACTCCAAGATACTCAGAGAGGAACAGGATTGAAGGGGGAATGTGCTAAACAGTAAGCTCCCAGACTCTTTGGGTGATAACAGGAGCCAGTGTGCAATATGCAGCCACTGGGAGGCTGCCTACCACACAAAAAACTCTACAGAGTGAGAAAAGCATCCTTAGTTTACAGATAAGGAAACTGAAGAACTGACTGACAAGTACTATACTAACAGAGAAAAAGCCAAAGTTGCCTGATGTCCAATAATGAATAAGAGGCCCAAAGCCTTCTGACACTGCATCAGATTCAACCTTGCATGAATGGTAGCAAACATGTCTATGTACAATGAAGTAGAAGGAAGAGGCTTCCACCGAATGGACTGACCTAATATGCTGTGGGATGTTCTGTATGGCAAATGTGTTGCTAATAAAACACTGATTGGCCTGTGGCTAGGCAGGAAGTATAGACAGGACTAACAGAGAGAATAAAAAGAACAGGAAGGCAGAAGGAGACACAGTCTGCCAGCCACTGCCAGGACAAGCAGCATGTAAAGATGCCGGTAAGCCATGAGCCATGTGGCAAGGTATAGATTTACAGAAATGGATTAATTTAAGATATAAGGACAGTTAGCAAGAAGCCTGCCACGGCCATACAGTTTGTAAGCAATATAAGTCTCTGTGTTTACTTGGTTGGATCTGAGAGGCTGTGGGACTGGCAGGTGAGAGAGATTTGTCCTGACTGTGGGCCAGGCAGGAAAACTCTAGCCACACTACTATGTGACACTAACTTTGAAAATTGACTCCATTCTGTACAAAGAGCAAGACAAGCTTGCCTGAAGCTTGATTTTGGCCTTCCTATTTTTTCATTTCCAAGTTCTTTTAAAGCCTTCTAATTTCCCACTTTAGAAAACTCCATCCTCAATCACACATTTCCAGGGACCTTTATTAGTCCCATGAGTTACTGCCTCTGCCTAGATTACACATCTCCTTAGAGGGAAAATAACAAGCTGGTTGTGAGACTCATTATTCAACTCTTATTAAATAGGAAGAAAGATCATAAACTCATTCCATAGGGAAGTTCCAAAAACCAA